>CAUZXS010006231.1:10000-35000 GCA_963585895.1 Sepioteuthis lessoniana | reverse complement strand
TTTTTACGTTTCTGTGTGCAAGTGTTATTGTACGGATGTACATAAATAAATAAGAATTAATTATAACCAACTGCATATTAAATTGACCAACCGAAACAGATTTCCTCCAAAAAAAATAAAATAAAATGTTGTTTTCTTTTCAAACAGCCAGTAACGTAAGGCTTGTGCAGCATACTAAGCAATGATTAATAAATTACAACAGATGTCAAAGTTTTCTGGTGTGCCAGAAAAAGCAAAACTTGGTAGATAACTACAGACGTCAACTTTAATCTTGAGAAAAGTAGAAAACACTGGAAACACTCATTCCATAATCTAATAGAAGCAAAGTAATTTGTAATCAATTCGGTGTTGATAAGCCAGGTATTTGTAGACTTTGAAAAGTTAAAATGCATTTTCGATTGAAGAGGTGGAGAGTTATAAAATTTTAGTTTGTGATCGAACAATTTTATAGATAAATTCTTTTAATCTTATGGCTTTTTCAAGTATTTGAATGTAGTGAAATTTTGAAGGAGAAAAATAGAAATTTGATCTAGAGTTTTATATCAGGATTTAAGTCAGTCTGATGAATAGCCATTATATTATTTTTTCGGGTTTATGCAAAATATGAATAGGTGTTAATTTGAATACAAATAGCAATATGTACGTACATATATATATTCACACATAAATACATACATACATAAATGTGTGTGTGTTTAAACTACCAATCTCATATACCTGTTGTGCGTGTATGGGGAAGATATCTATGTACACGTACGAGAGCCCACACTTATAACTGTTTTTACCCTTGAGTATTTAATTTGGTGATTAGGGCAAATAATCTTCTAATTACATATGCTTTGTATCAGCTGTCAAAATTGATGTATAAGCATTTATTTGCCGCAATAAGTAAGCATCGATTTGCTAAATTGAACAAAAACATATATTATAACTATGAAGTGGTGGGTTCACTCCTCATACTTGTGGCCTCGTAGTAAATTTATAAATATTTATAAACACGTATACATATAAGACTATTTACTTAGCACGACTGGAATAAAGTCAGACATAAACGGAACCCAATGACATTACTATATAAACAGACTATGAGATCATTTTTATCATCATTGTCCCATGGTGAAAAAATCTTCCTTACGATGTTCAATTCTTTTTAGCAAAAATTCACAATAACGAGACACAGTAAAAATCGAACACTTTTCTCTAAGGATCGTATCTGTCAGAATAAATTTTAAACCATCGAAACTATATTAAGCATCATCCACCGAAACTCTCTATTTAAAATATATCTATATATACATATATATGCATATATATGTGTACATAGATAAGTATATATATATATATATATATATATATATATATGTGTGTGTGTGTGTGTGTGTGTGTGTGTACATTATTATATATATATATATATATAGTCATACACATGTATATGTCTGTGTATCTACAGAGATATGTATGTATGTATGTATACGGGCATAGATACCTATATATATATGAGTGTGTGTGTGTGTGTGTGTGTGAGTGTTTGTGTGTGTGCATAGGTACCTATATATATATATCTATCTATATATATATATATACGTGTGTGTGTGTATATATATATATATATATATATATGTGTGTGTATTGATATGAATGTATTTACCAACTGCTCTGCTCGGGCAGAATATGACATAAGGTGAATTTTTAAACGGAGTTTAACAGGTTGAATTCACAATTTTTTCTTTTCCTAGACTGGTAGACGAATTAACGCCAAAGAACCCTGTCCACTCAACGATTTTATCATAGCTAGAGAAAGAATAATTAGATTTACCACATTCCCTAGGTTACAAGAGCTATGAGAAATGCAAAAGTCCATGATATGAACTCGCATCACCACGTCCATTACACGGCCATATATATAAGCATGGGTAGGAAAAAATGTATATATATCTAAAGGCATAAATATATATATATATATATATATATATAATATATATATATATATATATATATATGTGTGTGTGTGTGTGTGTGTGTGTGTGTGTGTGTGTGTGTACATGAATGCAGATATTTGTGTTTATAAGAATAAATAGATATGTATGTAATATATGTATATATATATATATATATATATATGCAAAAGGTATGTATGTAAGTATTTATGTACATGCATTGGTATGCATATATATGTGTATATGTATGCGTAGGTATGTATGTGTATGTGTATATATATGTGTATAGGTATGTATGTATATGTGTATATTTATACATATAGGCATAGGTACGTATGTATGTATATATATATATATATATGCATAGATATGTATTTATGTGTGTATATATGCATAAGTATGTATGTATATATAAGTATAGGTATATATTATGCATAGAAATTAATGTATACGTGTATATATGCATAGATACGTGTGTATACATATAAATATGCATAGATGTATATATATATATATATATATACATGCATATTTTTGCATAGATATGTAGGTATAATATATATATATATATATATATGTGTGTGTGTGTGTGTGTGTGTGTGTGTGTGTGTGTGTGTGTGTGTGTGTGTGTGTGTGTGTGTTACGGTCGGCCAACTTACTTAGATATGCATGCATATATATGTATGTGAGTGTATATATATATAGATAGATAGATAAAGTATGCATATATTTGCATGCATATATATATTTATATATGAAGAGATAATTATATGTATATACATATATCTATATGAATATATGTGTGTGTATTTATACAGGCATAGATATTCATTGTACATATGTATATATATATATGTGTGTGTCTGTGTGTATGTGTGTGTGTGTGTGTGTGGGCGTATGTGTATACATATTTCCATAGATAGATCGATAGATAGATAACTATATAAATCTATATGAATATATATGCATATATATATATATAATATATATATGTATTTGTGTCTATATATATATATATATATATTTCCATATATATGTCTATATATGCACCTATATATATATATATATATATATATATATATATTATATATATATAGGTGCAAATGATGTTGAATGAGCGAAAATTCGTCTAAATTACGCAAAAACAAAGTAACACTGGCATCGGATATATTTTCCAAAATTACATGAAAATATATTGAAATACTAGAGATTAAATTCATTTCAAGACATCCCTAATGGCTTCAAACACAGCCCTTAGACGTCTTAGGAATTTCCTGCAAATCTTACTGTTTTCTCGTTTAAATCTGCCATTATCCTTGCCTTCAGTTCATTGTTGGTGTTGGACGGAATCTTATCGGTCCCTACGATGCTGCACATATGATAATTAAGGGGATTGTAAGATGGGAGTTTCGTGGCCAGATGTTAGATTTAACGTGGTTACAGGCATTTTCTGACGGCCAGGTCTGGGTCCTTTTGCTTATGTGGCATGATGCAGAGTTTTGTTGTCTGATGCAAATGTTCCAGCAGCCACCTTTTCGAGCAAGAGCAGTACTACATTTACTGGTACTTGATGTAGTCCTCCGTGTTAAGTCTGAGAGAACGTAGGAAATGAATGTATTTATAAGGTCAACACAGCTAATGACCACCTCAAACACCACGATGTGGGCTGGGTGTTTGCTCTTAATGAATATCAATCAGTTATAAGATTGATATCCAATCCTTCTGAAAATCTTCGTGTTGTCACTCCCGACATGACTGCCAAGCAGTACAGCATGTCGTTTCAAATTTCTTGGGTATAGAATTGCTGTTTTTCTCCCAGACAATACTCAACTGGCTCAAGTTTGCTGTACAGTTTACAAAACCTGAAACAAACAAAGCAGGTACACTAGATTACTGATTTATAGTAACGAAAATTTACTCATCGCACTGTGAATGTATCTATGCTGTACTTCTATGTGTACGTGCACATAGATATCTACATATATATATATATGTGTGTGTGTGTGTGTGTGTGTGTGTGTGTGTGTGTGTGTGTGTGTGTGTGTGTGTGTGTGCCTAGATATGCATATTTATGCAGCATATAAAAGTAAAGTTGGCGACCGTAGTCGAGAGCGATCTGAAGGCTCCCTTATCAATAGCTACTACACCGAGGTGCAGGGGAAGGCGCTACTCCATCCCTGAATTGCTCCACTTTACCCTTGATACGTACCTTATAATGCTGAGTGTTAAGCAAAGAGGTATCAAGTACAATTTCTAAAGTCTTTGGTATGACCCGACCTGGGGTTGAACCCCGGTCTCCCGGACCATTGGCGAACACTCTACCCACCAGGAAAATGAGCCGGTTGCAACATATATATATATATATATATATATATATATATATATATATATATATATATATATATGTACGCATTCACATATTCATAGAAATGAATGCAAACATATACATATGATTTTTTTATCGGTACAATTGTTTTATTTTTTTGCACCAACAATTCGAATATATTGTGAGTGTGCTTAGTTATCTGCATGCATAAATATATATATATATATATATATATATATGTGTGTGTGTGTGTGTGTGTGTGTGTGTGTGTGTGTGTGTGTGTGTGTGTGTGTGTGATAGAGAGAGAGATTGATACTCTTATACCAACATAGCCTGTTGCGTTTTTTTTTCTAGAAACGTATGTTAATATCTTTTAACTGTGTTTATTTCATCAACGGTACATGTAAAAGAATAAATTGTAAAAATTGAAACGCCTATCTTTTTATCATAAAAGAACTTTTTACAAAAGTGGAAGATATTTCATAAACTAGGCTTCACATTCACTGATCATTAAGTAGTAAAAGAGATCAAAAAGCTACCAAAACTATCTAGATTTTTTCTTTGCTTCGTAAAAAGTCTGCAACTTCAACCTAAGTTAGCAAAGAAACAACATATATACACACACCTGTTTTTGTTTTTTTTTGTTTTTTGTTGTTTTTTTTTCACGCTTATTCTTCAATGTGTTATGAAAGACAACTTTTATCTCCCAAATTGCCGCTACATTCCTTATCTTGTGGATTGATGATGGATGGATGGATGGGTGGGTAAATGAATTATTATTATTACTGTTGTTGTTGTTATTATTATTATTATCATTATTATTAGGAGGAGGAGGAGGAGGTTGAAGAAGACAGGAAACACATATAAATTCTTGAAATAGATCAAATAAAAATCCTTGAGATTTTTTATTAGCTTGGACGATGCTAGACGAAGAAAAATAAGACTCAAGAGATTACTTTATGCTAATCTTCCAAGTTAGTTTGCTCTGAGAATCAGCATTCAAAATTCTGGTTAAACCTAGAATTGAACACCGATTACTATATATCGGTAGGAATTATAAAATCTTACTCAAAACACTGCAGCTACAACTACTTCAAGGAAAAGATCTCCATACCCTTATCAATAAAATTATTGTTCACCACTTATTTTTTCATATTTTTTATTTACGATTATGATAAGGATCCATACGATTATTGATATTAATCTTGATGCTACTAGTTTGAACACAGGTGTACAACTTGTATATTAAGGGCAATGAAGAATGAACTGCGAGTTGTTTTTCAAGGGATCGAACTGGGGGTGTTTCTTAATGAGTTCTCTGTTTATGCCCGTTGGTAAGGTGTCATATTTCACTCGGGAATGCTTGATTACGAATTGTGACCCTCTGTGCCTAAACATCCATGCGTTCGTCGTTCCAACAAGAACCGCCCGTGTCATCCACTTGGCACACTGCGTGCCTAAATCCAAGCATCAGTTGCCTCCCCACTAGCATCTTCTTCATTCTTACCCTCTCTCCTTTATTCTACAGTTAATATATTGGAAAGAGGGGAGAAAGAGAAAGTAAAAGAAAAGTAAGACAATGTGAGAGAAAAAAAGAGAAAGAGAAAGAAAGTAAAAGAAAAAAAAGTAAGATAAAGTGAGAGAAAATGTGAAAGAAAAAGAAAGTAAAAAAGAGGAATAAAGTGAATAAGAGAGAAAATTGAAGAAAGTGAACGTGATAGAGTGATAGAGAAAAACCGAAAGGAACAAATTCAAAGAAAAGGAAAACGTGCAAGAGAATGTAAGAATGAAAGAGAAAAGGTGTGACAGTGAAAACGAAAAAGAATATTTGAGAGAGAAAGAAAGAGAGAAAGTAATTAAATGAAAGCTCGAGAGTATTTTAAACACTGCAAGAAGGGAAGAAAAGGTTAAAAAGTGAGAGAGATAAAGAACTTGAGAAAGGGAGAAATTATCCCTTTTCCTTCACTCTCTCCCGAACACGTTTTCCACCTTGCAAATCTCGAAGGCACCCTCCACCATTCTAACAAGTGCCTTCGTTTTGATCCCAATGATTTTAATCTTATTTATTATCAACAACGTACGAGCTGCGCTTGCCCACCTCATCAAGAAGATTATGCAAACTTTTATCTTTAGAGAGAAGATGGGGGAAATTCACGACGTGAGAGGACGGATGACACCAACACTCACGATTCCTCCTTCCCTTATTCTCTCACCTGACACAGACTCACCCACACCATCTTTCTCTTTAGCCCGTCAACCATCTTGGTTAGGCTAGTTAATATGAGATTAAATAAGAGCGGCTGTTTGAGAATTAAATATTAATACAGTTTACTGTTATGATGTTATTATTTAATTACTACAATAAAAAAAGAAGAAATTGCCATTTATTCAGCATAACTTTATTTAGCACAAGTACGGAGCACCCAGTGAGAATCGAACTTAAAAGCAATAGTCTGCTATTACGCGATGCTTGGAAAATAAGTAGTTTTTATTTACTAAGTTTTGCTTACTCTGGCACACAAGCCCAGGGTTGCTTATAATACTGCTATTTTTCAGAGGTAACTCATTTCAGAACTGAACACGGCTATCGCCGCTTAACTTAACCCATTAAACAAACTAGTTATTTGTCACTTAAATGCATAAAAGATGAGCACTTGAACATTGTGTAATTGTTAAAAAATTAATCTCAGAGACCATTACTACTATCTAGCGAGTTCGTTTCTCACTGTGTATTTCACATTTTCGTAAATGTGCCAGATTAATCTAAGTTCAGTATATACTCATAGCAAGCTAGTCTCATAAACTACCACGATTGTAGTAAGGTCGATTCACAGAGGATGCTTTTTAATTCCGGCTTTGTTCCAGACAAAAATAAATTTGGGAAATACATATAATATAGTTATATGCCTAATATGTAAACGGAATTAGATAAGCGTAACCAAGTTTGCACGTATGTGCTAATAAGAGCTCAGGGATCGTTCCTTGTTATCGGCACCATGTAACCCAGTATAACCTGTCAGATGTTACTTGGAGAAGAGATGGACAACACACGGTAGCCCTTTCATCGCTCAAGAGGTTGTCAGAGAAGGGAATTACTCGGTATTGTACACTGACGTCCGAATAGGTTATGGAATATGAGGAGGATGAGAGGGCACATGTATAAATATTTGCTTGGAAAATCTAAATGCGTACGAAAATGAATTACATTGGTAATAAATTTATATAACGCATAGACAATATCAAAATTGGTTACTGTAAGGCGCTCAAATAATGGCAAAGTTTGAATTGCTTTTAAATACTGAAGAGTTAAATGACTCTGGACTGCTGGAGGGGGTGGTTTGAGTAATTGCAATGATAAGCAACTGAAATTAAGATGAGAGAAATATTAGTTGAAAATGCTTCATCTAATGTCAAGATTATATTACAACATAGTATTACGCTCAAGGCAAGCTGAAAGCAGCGCCCCCCCACCAGATCACAGAAGTTAAGCTATGATGAGCCTTGTTCAGTAATTAAATGGGTGACCATAATGTAGTTGCAAGTACTGTAAGCAATCTGTGTACCAGACTAAGCAGTCTTTGGTTTCTTTATTTAATGGCATATCAACCTTCGTGGGTTATTGAATACTAAAGACATCCTTGTAAAAGAACAGTATTTAACTCGCAGTTGGGGGATAAAGGGGGTCATACTTATTTCTAGGATATTAATCCGAAAGTGAACGTAATAGCGTAACTAGAGTTCGAACTCGCTTACTTCGAGGCTGAAATCTAGCCCTTTAGCCATTACGTCACAGAGACCACCCGCTTAGCTTAATAAATGACCAGATATTATTACAACATATCAGCATTTATTACTCTCAAAAGTATTTTGTGTCATATATATTTAGGTGTAGAATCGGTCAAATGCAAAGAAAAATTGAATCAGCAATCAGAGTTTAAAGTCCCACGGAGGTAATTTGTGCTCAATTTGCGCTAATGCTCTTAAGAATGCAAAAACTCAGTTATTAATACCAAGGATTATTCCCTACAATTAGTATAATGGGTATGCTGACCCAACTCCCCAATCAGATCAGTTCTTAAGCTGAGTTTTCCTTCTCAAACACTGGCTGGCTAACAAAGGCTAAAGAACCAAGTCTGCCCAACTATTTACCAATCGCTGGTTCTTTTCCCAAGGTTATTGGCATGAAGTGAAATGTAAACAGCTTCTTTCAGGACTTGAACACGGATCAACGATTCCATATCCTACGAGGGTGACCGTTAAACTAAATGTTTCCAAATGAGTATAATGTACACTACAACCTGTCGTGAGTTAATTGTAGAGGATATGGACGCTGATAACAACCACTGTTACCCTAAGAAATACCATGATATCCTGATGATCGACTAAAACACTTTGTACATGTAACAAATTTAAGCAGCATCAAATCTACTCAATTATTAGATGGATGACAGCTTATGAACATCAGGTACTGTAATCAACTTGTTACCTTGTGGCATAGAAAATAAAGCATTATAAATAAACTGTGGCACACGTAACAGTAGACTCATACACATATATATTGTCTGTATTAGCTCACTATTCTTTAATAAATAAGTGTATTCATTCAGTTCTGTATATAACGCCGGTTTATTCTAGCACAAACGAAAGTTTGGATACTTCCAATGAGGATCGAACTCCCTACAGTTGTAATTGTAAATGGCTTACGTATCTGAATACATTTGGCTTTATATGCGTTGATACACATATTGAAAGCGGACAAATACCCTTGAGAAAGGTATGAATCCCCTTATCCTCCCAGCTAT
Organism: Sepioteuthis lessoniana; assembly: GCA_963585895.1. Taxonomy (NCBI): domain Eukaryota; kingdom Metazoa; phylum Mollusca; class Cephalopoda; order Myopsida; family Loliginidae; genus Sepioteuthis; species Sepioteuthis lessoniana. The sequence goes on along the minus strand of CAUZXS010006231.1, from coordinate 25,935 downwards.
GGGTTAAATAGTACTTCTAGAAGAGTGGTTTTGGAATTGAATAACCACCAAAGGTTAATAGGCCATTAAAACAAAGAAACCAAACCAAACCAAACAAATTGAAAAACACAAAAATAAAAGCAGGCTGAATGGCTAATGAGTAAAGTAAAATTACATAAGTGTTTTAATGATTTAACTAACATGGTTTATTTTCACACACACACACACACACACATATATATATATATATATGTGTGTGTGTGTGTGTGTGTGTGTGTGTGTGTGTGTGTGTGTGTGTGTGTGTGTGTGTGCAGCTATCTACTAGCCTGAACATATGCACACACATAAATAGATAAACTTAGACAGTAGTAACCTTTCTATGAAAAATTGATATTCACAATTATAACTATCCCTTTAAATCTGAGTTAATCTCTTTCTTATATATATATATATATATATATATATATATATATATATATATATATATATATAGAGAGAGAGAGAGAGAGAGAGAGAGAGACCATCATTTTTTGTCTACGTCTTACCCAGTTGGAGTGATAATATAAAACACAGATCCAGACTTCTGTAATCGATCTGATGATCATATGGACACACCTCACGTGAAACTGAAAAATCAGGGGAAGTTTATAAAATTATGGAATCTTTTTCAATTTTTTCTTGTTGAATAAGTTCTGTTTATTCTATTTATTTATTATTACCCTAATCGAATTTGAGCAACATATTTTCCAAAATGTTTATACTCATTATTACTGATATATATATATATATATATATATATATATATATATATATATATATATATACTTTTGTATATATATATATACGAGGGTCATTAAATAAGTTTCCAGACTTTTTTCGTATGGGCACTTTCATTGATAGTACACACATGAAACTCTAGTTCCTTTCGAAGTAATCTCCTCTGGCTTCAATGCACTTGTTGTACCGTTCCAACAACTTCTAGAAGGCCCCATGGAAGTCCTCTTGTGTGAGCGTGTCAATGACCCTCACACCCTCTTTCATCTCCTCAATTCTCTCATAACGACAGCCTCTGAGCTTAGGGAATAACCAAAAGTCACAGGGAGCAAGGTCTCGACTATAGGTAGGGTGAGGAACTGTCTTGATGCCCATCTTAGTGTAATAGTCTGTGACAAGGATGGAGTTGTAGACTGCTGCATTGTCCTTGTGGAAATGCCACTGATCCGATTTGAAGAGTGCTCACCTCTTCCGACGGAATCTCTTCCTGAACTCCCTTAAAACCTCAACATAGTAACTCTAACCCTAACCCTTTGGCCAATCAACTCTGGTGTATTGACTTCCTTACTCCTTCCACACCTCTCATCATCCCTCACAGACTCCCTGCCATCCTTGAATCTCTTATGCCACTCAAAAACTGATACTTGATTCATGCAAGATGGTCTAAAAGCAGTCTGAAGCATTCCATACGTTTGTGTGGCATTTTTTTCCAAGTTTAAAACAGAATTTTATTGCATATCGTTCTTCTTAAGTCCAGATTGCATTTTTGAAATTTACCAGCTGTAACAATCAGGCTTTAGTAGGGTGTATTGCAATTGCTGCTGTAGCTTTTAATTTGAACCTGAAATCATAAGAATTGGTCAGTCATCTCATAAGATGTATAGCAATAACATAGTGAATTTTCAAGTGTCTATGAGAATTTTAAATGCTTGTACAAAAAAAGTCTGGAAACATATTGAAGGTACCACGTGTATATATATATATATATATATATATATATATATATATATATATATATTCGTGCATTTTGGTACCTATCGTCATTTTTGTTACGTCACAGGTTTGTGGCAATTCACTTATTATAAAGAATATCAATTTTCTTTTATTGTACGTGTCAGAAACGAGTTATTCACATTAATTTATATATATATATATATATATATATATATATATATATATATATATATATATATATATATATATATATATATATATATGCAAAAAAGGCGACTTTTTAGATTTCTTTCTTTGTCATCAGTCCGTAACTTCTATTAAAATGAAAGCAGAGTATATGTATGCTCTACTTCAAAGACAATTCTCTTTCCCAGTCATTTCCGATAACGATCAGAGCGTAATATCTGTTCTTCGTCCAAAAATGAGGTAAGCCTTATACATGGAATTCCAACTTCGGTGCAGTTTCTTCACATTACTCAAAAGGAGTGTCGCAGTAGTCAGATTTGTTCGTGACATTAGCCACGGGGACTGAGCAATTTTCTCCCTTCCCCAGACGTTAAACTGACCATGTGTGACATTCTACCCATGTAATGGGCCTTGCCCTGCCACGTTGACCTATGTCACATCGGTTGTGGGTTTTCAACTGTTGTGAATTGGGCCCCTTCTAAAATAAATGGTTGTTTCCCTAAGGCTACTGTGCCTAGTCTACTCCAGTATTTCTCGACTTATGCCTTTCACATAGACATTAGAGAAAAGTGAAGGTAAACTGCCTAGACGGGATTTGAACTGGTCCTACCGATTATCATTATGACACCCTTGCATCTGTGTTGAGTTAGTTAAATAGAAATATATTTGTCTGTTAATATCGATATTTAAAAAAGTATGGAAAGAAAGAAAGAAAGAAAGTGTCGGATGGTTTACGATTAATGTGTATATACATCTTTCTATTCATCTTTCTTTTAATTGTTCTCAATGCCTTGTAAATTTATTTCTTTTTAAATTCTCTTTTCAGTCTACATTTATAGAGGTACAATTATGAGTGTATGTAAACAGCAATTTTTGAATATATAGATAGCATATAAGTATAAATCATAAATAGAAAGATAGATAGATCGGTAGATGAAAATTGATCCCTTATTGAAAGTTACATCATCTTCAATGTTACTTAATTTAATCAAGACGGGGTTGTTGCATCATTTCAACTAGACTATTTTCTCGTGAGGTGGGACTTTCCTACCGTAACCTTACCGACAATGTGACCCCGGAAACAAGTAACTTGCACAAAAGTGAAATCAAACGAAATATAATTTTGCAACTTCTCACATATTTATTGTCGATGCTCTGCACACCCATAAACGAATTTACATGACCCACCCGTTCTGCCATCTACCCCCTCTCATCCCGATCATGTTCCCATCCATCCGTATTTTCCACTCCGTTATGTAAATGTTGAACTAGGCTTGTGCATAATTGCCGATTTACTCAGGTAACGAGCGGAGGCCGAGAGTTTGATAGCTTTACCCCCCGGGGTTTCTTTCGGGTGGTCAGTAAATTCAATTTCCCCTTTGACTGACCACGATGGGGAGGGGCGTTAAAAGTGGGCTTGCATTTCGTAAACGTTGTTGAAGGTTTTGCAAATGGCTCATGACAAAATACAGGGAAGTCAAAATAAACTGCCATATCTATGTTCAATCTGAAATGAAATTCGCTCTTTTTCTTAAATCTATGGTATTTCTAACATATGAATGGAGTTTTCTGTTGGTATTTGCTGCTGAGTTGAAGTGATGGGAGGAGCCGTGATTGATGCGGGAAATAGAATCAGAGAAACTGAGTTCGAATTCCAGCATAAAGCTCTTTTGTATTGTTCGTACAAAAGAACTCGGGAAAGATTCAAACTCTCTTCTTCAACTATGTCTCCTCATTAGATATCTTGATAAACAGTTATAGTATCTGGTATGGTCAAGGAAAAATAGTGTGTGGGTGGGGAAAAAGAGAGATAGACTGAGTGAGAACACTTAGACAAACAATTCTTCCATATCAAATGTATATGCTCAGGGTGGATCGAAATAAATACATGAACAAATTGCCAACCATCACAAATGAAGTGAAAATAAAATTAAAGAACACATTAATATTTTTTTACACTTGTCTTTTTTGGCCAGTGAGATGCATCATGGTTTACAAAGGGGCTACTGTCTTTTGTAACTAATCGGTTCTGTATAGATGTCCATTTTAATCTCTCTCTCTCTCTCTCTCTCTCTCTCTCTCTCTCTCTCTCTCTCTCTCTCTCTCTCTCTCTCTCTCACACATACACACACACACACACATATATGTATATATACATATATATATATATATATATATATATATATATATATATATAAGAATTGCAAATAGGAAAAAATGCATTAAATGTTCTCGATGCTATTGTGGCACAGCAAATATAAAACGTAAAAAAATGTTATAATTATGAAAATTTAAAAACCGTTACTTGAAGATTCTGGAGCTACACAAAATCATCAATCGGATATGTGACCGTATATATATATATATATATATATATATATATATATATATATATATATATATATAATAGCCAAAGAAGATGAGTTGGGAATGATCCCATTTAAGAATATATAAGATGATTCTTATAAATCTTCAGGAGTGCTCATTGTATAATTGATTTATACATTTCTTACAGACCAAATTTCCTTATAATCGGAAAAAAAACACTTAGCAAACGTTCATTAAGTTATCATAAATCTTTTTCTGCTGGCAACTCTTTTAAAGAAACCAGCTTCTTTAGATAGCCATCACACAGTTTAGAGGATTTTTTTAAAAATATTTTTCAATGGACTCTTACCCGTTTGATAAAAAAATGAATTAATATACATTGGCTTGAAGTTAGAATCAAAAACGGATGTAAGGTCATTGTCTAGTGTCATGTATACTTATGTATCTAAAATGTTTACACAACTCACAAAACACTCAGCAATTAAAATCTTGTCAATAAATTAACCTATTTTATTTCTAAGAAAAAAATCTCTTTCTTTATTCACTTATTTATAACGAAAAACGTAGAGATAAACACCATTACTAATATCAAACTTATCTTTTTTTGTTAATTTTTCATATAGGTTTTAATTGATTTCCATTTTAAAATATAATTTAGTCTTTATTCAATTTCTTAGTATTTTTACTTTTTTATTCTGAATATTGCCATTCTAATTACCATTACTATCATCAGTTTTATCATAATTATTAATCATCAATAATTGTATCTTTAATAACTTGAATTAATTATTATTACAGTTATTGCTAGTTTTTTTTTTGTTTTTTTTTTATTATTGCTGCTGCTGCTGCTGCTGCTCCAACAACAACAACAACAGTTATTATATTGCCAATAAAATTTATGATAATACTGATACTATCAATTTTATCCTCCTAATGAGTAGAGAGTTCGCCAATGACCCAGGAGACCGGGGTTCAATCACAGGTCGAGTCATACCAAAGACTCAAAAAATTGTATTTGATGCCGCCTTGCTTAACACTCAGCAATATAAGGTACGAATCAAGGGTAAAGTGGATCAATCTAGGGAATGGAGTACCACCATCCCCTTCACCATGATGTAGTAGCTATTGAAAAGAGAGCTTTCATGTCACTCTCGACTAAAGTCGCCAACTTTACTTACTTATTGTTATCAAAATCAATGTTTCTATTATTAACCTTTTTCATGAGTTTAAATCTATTATATATATATATATATATATATATATATATATATATATATACCAAACCCTTCTGCACGAGCAAGTTGTGACACAATGTCAATTTTTAGTGGAAATAAGCAGGTTTTTATTCAGAGATTTCCATCTCCAAAACCGGTTGTTATACCAAGATTAAAATGTTCAGTGTGCCCAACTATTTGCCCATAGTTGGGGAGAGAATACTTGGATGCATACCTTTCCCAAGAGTATTAGCTCTATGTGCAACGCAAATGGCTTCGCTCTGGATTTGAACTCAGGTCTCCGTGTCTATTTCCTACGACGATAACCAGAACACCACGAGCTATATATATATATATATATATATATATATATATAATATATATATATATATATATATATATATATATATATATATATATATATATATATATATATATATATATATATGACATTAAAAGAAATACAGCGCTGCATCTTTACACCGTATAAAAGATGAGATTCAGAGTTGCTTTGACAAATGGAGAACCTGCAACAATAAATGTGTTAAATGTCAAGGGGACTATTTTAAAGAAAATTAATGTCTCAATCATTCCTCATTTATGTTTAGGTAAATACAGCTTCAGTAGCGAACCTTTTTTACTCCCCCCCCCCATATATATATATATATGGAACTTATTTGATTGGCACAGTGTCCGAAACTATATGTTGGGAAGAATCCCGTAGTGTTGTGGGTAACATGCTGGACTGTGAGTTCGAACTCCAGTCACACTATTACGTTCACTTTTAGATTAATATACTTGGGAAAGGCATGAACCGTTCTCATTTCCCAGCTATGAGTTAAATAATACAACTACTGTTCTTCAACTAGAATGGCATTGGGATTATTAAATAACCCGCGAGGGTTAAAATGGCATAAAACAAAGAAATCAAATATCAGACTAATGAATATGCTACATCAACAGTACATTTTTACATCACTTTGCATACAGCATGTCAACTCCTTAAAAGATTTTTCAAAAGTATTTTTAACTTTTCAACCTTTAAAAACTTTCTGAAAAAGCTTTTTTTTCCACAAAACTTTTTTCTCCAGACGATGAGCTAGGGTCATTAAATTAAATCGAAATTAGTTGAAAATCATCAAAAAATAAACTACTTTATCTCCCTATTTGTCTTATCACTTGTGTTCATCTTATATATATATATATATATATATATATATATATATATATATATATATATATATACTTATTTACCAACCCCAAAGCTCGGGCAGGATATGACACAAGGTCAATTTTTAAGCGGAATTTAACAGGTTTGAATTCAGAGTTTTCCTTCTCCTAAACTAGTTGCCTCACGAAGGCTGAAGAACCTAGTCTGCCCTACTATTTACCCTTAGCTGGAAGGAGAATAATCAGATTCATACCTTTCCTAAGGGTATTAGTGCTATGTGAAATGCAATCAGTCACGTCCAGGATTTGAACTCGTGTCGCCGTGTCCATTACACCACGGGCAATGTATATATATATATATATATATATATATATATATATATATATATATATATATATATATATATATATATAAGATGGTCAAAAGGGTTAAGATATAAAAATATTTCTTTGTAATTACTTGCTTTTGTTTTTTATTTTTGTTTTTTGTAGTTTTTTTATTATTATTCTCAACTATCTGTTCGAATTTTTGAGATGACTCTTGATGTGTATTATTTTAGTTGTGATTTTTCAGGCTGTTGTCCTCATCTTTATTGTGGTTGGTTAAAACACAACGTTTCACCCGCTGTATCTTTTGGACATCTTCAGGTGTCCCTTATTAATCAGGCCATAGAAATGATTCAACCTGGGAAATCATTTTTTTAACAAACTTTAAAATGATTTCCCAGGTTGAATTATTTCTATGCTCAGATAAACAAGGAACACCTGAGGAAAGCCAGAGGATAGAGCGGACGAAACGATGTATTTCAACTAACCACAATAAAGATGGAGATAACAGTTCAAAAAATTGCAACTAATTTCAATTTTTGGTCATTGTGAGGAGAAAAGTTTTTTTAAAGAGTTTTTAAAAGTGTTTATACGCCAGAAAAGAAGCGATATTTGTCGAATGAATGGGGCGCCGAATGAGACTCGAACTCAGTCGTGTAGGTTTGCTCGTCTAGCTTCGATATGGCACAAGGCCGAATGAATGGGGCGCCTAATGAGACTCGAACTCACTCGTGTAGGTTTGCTAGTCTAGCTTGCTAACCGTTACACCACCAGAGGTGCCCTATACGCCAGAAAAGAAGCGACGAAAAATAAATTTATTTCAGATGAGTGTACCACACAAACTTCTTTAAAAACAAAACTTGTTTTTCAGTATTTCGTGAAAATCCTGGGAGCAACTTACGAGATTATGATTCTTTTCCGAGATGTCGACACGAGTAAATTGTTCGATCAGTCTTTCTCGCTCACTACTCTGAGTACCAAGTAGCTTAATTTGCAATTGATTGGGAAAATTAGTGAAAAGTTAAAGATATAATTGTAAACCAATTAAATATAAGATCTATTTTTGTTTCTTTTCAAGAATTTTTATATTCATTTTTTTAATCTACAAGATAGCATTAAATGATGTACCACAACTTTTCTTAACCAAGTATAAAAGAAATGGTTCCAAAATTTGTTTAAATAAATAAATTTCTTTTTGTTACCACAACGTTGTAGCCGATACATTTTTCTACCTTCTTCATACATTTAATCAATGAGAGAAGAGGAAAAATTGTTTCTAGAACATAAAAGAGTTCAAGTGTCGGAATTCAGTTTTACCATGTTATTTTTCTCTGTTTTGGATCTGCAAAATTATGCGTGAGTTCGACGTTTTAAGGGTTAAAATGAATTTTGACTGAGACAAGCCAATTCAGCCATGATGGTGCAGAACTCTTTTTAAATCATTTTCTTCGGCTGTTCTAATTGATTATAATTAATCATCTCGTCGTGCTGATAGCACGGAGCTCTCTCTCTCTCTCTCTCTCTCTCTCTCTCTCTCTCTCTCTCTCTCTCTCTCTCTCATCATCCTTATCTTCTACCTCCTCTGGAAGGTCTTCTAGACCTCATTCAGTGTCCGCATATAAATGATGTATGAATATATAAGTCTTTACTGGACGGCCAACCTTGGCATGTCTGCAGGAGGCCATAAGAGAAAATCGGTTTTGAATTCGTTCTTACTTTACCAATAGTGCCCAGCATGAGTTGTTCGTCTTATTTGGATGTTTTTTTTTTAAGATGGGGGTGAGTGACCGTACTGCTGCTGTTTTGTGGGGCGTTGCCTTCTGAATTTAATTGGAGCATACGCTTTCTAATGATTTTTTAATTACAGAGTATATATATATATATATATATAAAGAGAGGAATGAGTAAGTTCAACATTCCTTGTGTTGAGTTTTTAGCTGAAATTTCTATTATATATTTTTTGATCTATGTGAATGTATTAATTAAGTTCACCTCCGAACAGAGAGATTATGTTGAAGAATAACAATTTTTATGTAAAAACAATGTTTTATTTATTATCATTACGCTTAAGACTTAGTAAAGTATACACACACACACACACACACACACTATATATATATATATATATATATATAGAGAGAGAGAGAGAGTGTGTGTGTGTGTGTGTGTGTGTGTGTGTGTGTGTGTGTGTGTGTGTGTGTGTGTGTGTGTGTGTGTGTGATCGGGAAGTTGTTTTGTTCTGTATCTAATAATTGTTGTATTGAAATGAAAACATGGGTCTTAATGTCTAAAACAATCTCTAAATAAGTCAGAGCAAATTTTTTTCAAAAATTTAAAACCAGTCTCGATACTTTTTGAACTGGGGATTTTCGCAAAAGACGGGATTGTACAAGTGTTACACTTACAATACTCCCCAGACGTAGCTCCATTCTCATTTTTATGGGTTCCTCACTGGAAAAATAATCTCAAGAGGAATATTTCAGGAGGACGGGAACATAAGAAAATAATAAAACGTTGCAACTTCTCAACATTCTAATAACGTTATGTAACAAATGCTCGGACCAATGACAAAATCATTAGAATCGAATTCCAATTGGACTATTTTGAACAAAATTAATGTTTCATTCGTTGTTCATTTCTGTCTTTTTAAGTTCACTTCTAGTCTCGACACTTTTTGACACACCTCACAGAAAGAAAGAAAGAAAGAAAGAAAGAAAGAAAGAAAGAAAGAAAGAAAGAAAGAAAGGGAAATTGAGATACATGGTTCAACTTAAAACTTCGGGAAACTGAAGACTCAAAATAGCATCTTCGAAGTAAAGGAAATCTACTGGTGAAACATTTAAAAGGTTGGGCAACTTAGTATATGAACATATTAATGAATTTATTCGCATTTTGTGAACCTTTGGGTGACATTTTATGAACACTTTTATATGTGTATAAACGTGAGTATGTAAGCGATTAAGATGAAATAATAAAAATTAACAAATATAGCTAGAATGATATGGTGGGCATATTGCTCTAACAAATAACTTTATAGATTGATATTTACTAACCTTGTCTCGCTAAACCATTCGCCTCTAAATTGAATCGCATAATCACCTGGTGTCTCATTGCTATTGTACTTGATCTAGCGAAACGAAATTTAGTAAATAGCTGTACTTCTGTTGCAAGATTTTATTATTGTGACATGCATAAAGACTGATTTAGTCAACATGTGACACTAACAAATAGCAACACAATATAATCACGCTTTGGAATTGAAGTCCAGGTAAAAACCAAAAGGTTTCCGTCCCGGTTTTCACAGAAAGCAAACCCAACCCTCTTAAACACAATCGTCATATCTTTCTATAACAGAGCAAATATTCATTAGAATATAACGATTAAAAGATTATTAGATTAACAGATTAACAGATGATTTGAGATTATGATCAGAGTTCATCTTATTCTGGCAAAGTTTCTAATTAGAGTTTGGAAAGAAATCTGTGTTACATAAGTTTTTCGATTGAATAATGTCTACCTGACTCAGAAATTGGCATTTGAAATTTGATCTATATTTGAACTCGAACGACGATTGTAAACACTAGAATGTATGCATTTACCCAACTTCTCTGGCATGAGCAGGATGTGACATAAGGTCAGTTTTATAAGCGGAGTACAGCTGGTTTGAAATCAGTTTTTCTATTCCGAGACTGGTTACCTAGGCGAAAAAATCCAGTCAGCCCCACGATTTATCCATAGCTGAGGGAGAACAGATAGATTCATTTGCGCAGAGTGAAATACAAACAGCTTCGTCCAGGATTTGCAGCCGGATCACAAAACTTAAATATGTAACAACTTCAGTGATAAAGAAACCTGAGATAGGTAGATCGATATGGTAAGATAAATTATAAGATATGAACAGCCTGAAATGGATAATGAATAAACTCAAATAGATAGATATGAACAGACAGATAGATAGATAGATAGATAGATAACATGTTGCAAGAAAAAAGAATGGTGAAAAGAATTGTTTTTCCTTTTACAAATGTTATTTCTGTGGTCATTTACTTAACATCCCTCCTACATTTCGTTATCAAAATCCTCTTAATTTGCCTTTCACCACACCCAACCTTCTTCTTTCCCTTCCAATGACCCCTATGGTTCCTTTAGGACATTTTAATTGCAAAAGCACCATGACAACAAAGTCGAAGAAAATGACTCCTGGTTTTCGCAATTATCTTCAACAACCGTTGAACCTCTAAAACTACGACACGCAGAATATTTCCTTAGTTTTCAATCGATTGCTTTTCAGTATTTTAATTTTTTATGCATTTTCTGTCTTAAACAGCTTATTTAACAAAGTTATTTATGGTTTTAGTTTCGTTTCGTGACTAGAGTTCCATTTTATATCCCTCGGCCGAGCGTCGTTATTGTTTATTCTAAACTTGTCAGCATAGAGCAGTCAATGTCTTTTTCTCTCTGTTTCACTTCCTTCTCCCTTGTTTCTTAATTTCAAACTAGTCCAATTTTTGCTTCCCCTTCCTCTACTATTCTCTGCTTTAGTAGATTGGTTGGTAGCCATTAAAATAAGAACATTGCTTCGCAATGTCCAGAACTAAGTTGTGTGAATCGAAAACGAGGCAATGGGATAGTAAGTGACGGACGCAGAGAGACTACATAACACTGACCACTGCAGTAGTGGTTACTCTAAGTTATTCTTGCTACCTTCTTCAACCTTTTCTTTACTAGGCTACTAGCATTATGTCTCCCTTCCTTAATTCCACCATTTGTTACGCCATCTTTTCCCAATCTTTCTTTACTTTTTCTTCTTCCTGAATACTTCTGAATGTATGTGCCAGAACACAATACTACAGAAAATGTAGCCATGGTACTTTTTAGGGGAAGGGATTAAGTTCATTTTCCGTGAAAATTTTTTTAGTTTCATCGCTTATGAAGTTGTCATAAGCATGAAGTAAGCGTTTTATAATGTTTGAACTTCCCTCTCGATCCTGCTCTCTCCCACTTCTTTAAAGTCTCGCCATCTTTACCATCGCAACCCGAATGACCAACAACCACTTCACTTCGTTTACTAATCAGACTCCTCCTGACATTCCTCTACTGCTCGATCTCTACTCATTATTCGCTAACACATAACTATTTTCGCAAACAGAAATCCCATTTCAGTACTATATCATACAGGGTCTTTCGAAAAATATCAACAATCTTATGGAAGTTTCTTTGAGATATTATGATTTTTTTCCTGTCAACACATTTTAATTTTCCTCGAGTAATGTCCGTTATATCACGTCTGCTTTTCTAATAAAGATAATCCCACAGAAATACTGACATTTTTATCACCATTTTCTTTTATCTTCATAATATGGTCCACAAGTACAATTATGTCCAATATATAACGAGCCTTTTTAACAGTAAGGGGGAATCAATCAGAATGACAAATCTAAGAATTTCTTTTTTCTTTTTTCTTTACGTTTTTTTTTCACACCAGTTATAACTGGTTTTCCAAACAAGTATCTACAGATTAGAACTCTTCTAAGCATCCGAGTTGATTTTAGCAATGTTTTATTCTAAATAGTTTCGATTCGTCTTCTGACCTCCAATTCACCCAATATCTTTTCCAGGTTATTTGATATTGTTCTATATATTCAAACTATAATTGGTATAACTGTCATCTTCACATTCCACAACTTTTCTTTTTAGCTTTCTAGCAGGTATTTATAAAGTTTTTCTCTTTCTTTTACTTTTATTTGGTGATTTGCTGAAACAACGAAGTCCAATAGTTTACAATTCATTTTCTTCTTGTGGACTACAACCAAGTCCTGTCTTCTGGCTGGCGTTTAGTGATAAGTTTGAATTTTAAAATCCCAGAGGATTTTGTGTCTCATTTTCCAGGAAAGATTCTGGTCCATGCACCGACCATTTGTTTCTATCGTCAAAGTTTAGTTACTTGAACAATTCTAAGTGAAGCACCTGCTTCTACTCCTTCTAGACCAGTTTGCTTCATTCGCTTATTATTTGATTTACTCTCTCTCTCTCTCGTAATCTACACTTCCTCTTTTCCTGAGTCTTCTAGCATTTACAAAAGTTATTTTCTTTAATTAGTCATCTGAAGTATCTTTGAAGTTGTTTATTACTTTTTGTTTTGTTTTTTGTTTTTTTTTTCCTGCGAGTTTTCCATACCAACTCTAACTGGTGGCTTTTTATTGAAGTCTCCTCAGGTATCCAGGACTTTTCTAAGTATCCTAGCAGATCTTAACAGTGCAAAAGCCCGAATGGTTTCAATTTTATCCTTTGGTCTTAAGTGTCCCCAGTGTCTTTTCCAGACCTTGAGCATCAACAACAACTGGTACCCCTATCACGTTTCACAGCTATTTTCAGCTTTCTTGTAAAACCTAGGTATTTTCTAAAAATTTCAATTTTTTTCGTTTTCTTTTTTGTTTTGTTTTTTCACTCCGGTAAAATCCATTTGATGACTTTTTTTCTTGTTAATTGATACTATCAGTTTTTAATTTGATATAATTAGTTCTTATAGCATTACTTTTTTGTTGCCATTTAACTCGTGTTTCCCTCTTGAAGTTTCCCCTTCTTAGCTATGTTAAGTCATCTGACAAACGATTTCCTTAGTTTTTCCATTGAAGTATCCATTATTATTATTTCACTCCTAACGAGTTTTTCACACCTCAGTATTCTGGCCAATGTCAATAATATTGTCTTAATTCTTCTTCTGATTTCTAATTCTTCTAGTTTCATTTTCAAGCCTTTGGGGCCGTTCCAAGTGCTCGAAAGCCAATGGATATTACCGTCATCCTCAGATTCCACTTCTTTCTTAGTTCTCGGGCAAGGTCCAAGTATTTGTCTATCTTTCCGCTTTCTTTTACTTCCACTCCGGAACGGTAAAATCCACTAGACGACAAGTTCTCTTTTTTTTTAATTAACTCCAAATCTGGTCTTCTGGCCGGAATTAGGTGATCTGTTTGTATCTGAAAATCCCAAATGTATCTCATTCTCTAAAACAGATTCTGGTTTTTGCATAGACCATTTGGTACTTTGGTCAAATTTCAATTTCTTATGCAATTCTCCGTGGATCACCTTTCTAACCCAGTCGTGCCTAGTCTTGTACTCATTTGGTCCTAGTTTACTGCGTTCGGATATTATGTAATTAACTATTTTGTCTCCGCTTACTATTTCGTTGTATATTATCGATTTTTCACTTTCATATAATTGATCCTTATGTTGTTTTGAACTGTTATTATAAGAGTTTCAGTCTTTTTCTTTAGGTTTCCCTTTCTTAGCCATATCCTGCTTTTTTCGCTTGCAATCGTGCCAGATTTTCGATTGAAATATCCATACAGTTGTTTTCTTCCAATTTCTGTTCCCTATTATTATTATTATTATTATTATTATTATTATTATTATTATTGGTATATTTACGCCTAAATTATCTGATTGTCATTTCAAAAAACTAAGTAATAGTAAGTTTCTTTGAATTTCCAGCGCTTCCTTCATTATTCTTGCAAACCTTATATACAATGTGATCTACTCCGTACCATTTTCCTGAGTTATTTTCTCGTCAATGATTGTATTAATAGCAACATATTAAAACCATGGCAACTACCTGCCTTACTCTTTAGGATTTGACGTGAGTCACGTTATCGGTGAAAGCAAGTGGGCTTATTTTGAAAAGTTAAATTTTTATATTTTATTCAAAGAAAAAGTACTTTTTTCCGTTATGTCTATTGAAAAACATATCTTATATTACCAAATTTTTTTAAAAAATCCGGTTGTAAACAATTTTGTCAGATAAAATTCATCTTATATTTTTCACTCATCTTTGTTGTCGATAATGACAAAGATTTGTGCTTTTATAATTCTTTACAAATTAAATTGAGCTAATATTTGACCGTAGTGCTTAAAAATCAATCAAAAAAATATCTAATTAATACAGAAGACAAAAATTTAATAATCTATAACATAAATGTTGATAAAACTAACGTTTATAACTTAAAACAATCAGTTATTAAATTACTAAATGCACAGAAGTAATAGATACTTGTGTTGTCAGAGTAAAAATAAAATAACGAAATAAAACATTGAAAATAATAAAAATAATAAAACAATATGTTTTAAAACAATTCGTTTTAAAGGAATGGTATTACCTCTCAGCAGAGATGCAGTCAGAGTATTTTACAGCCCAAGCCATCAAGGCTTCGGATAGATTAACTCAAAGTTTGTTCGGCTAATTCAACCTGTGATCTTTGCAAAATATATTGTGTTCTTTAATTACAGTCCTTAATCTTTCAAAATGATGAGAAAATGTTAATAGGGTGTCTTGTAAATTATGATGATGTATGTGAATTTCTTTATATTCTTTGAGATTAAGGCCATATAATATCCATGAAAGTTTACAAATATGATAAAATAGAATGGAATAATTCTTTTGTATATTTTCAATTATTGTTTCTCTGATTTTCAATTTATCATTTTACTCAAATTATTATTTTTTGCTTTGTTGATTGGTGTTTTTGTAAAAAGCTGAAAACGTTTTTGAATGGTTTACATGAATAGAATCAATAAGAAGTAATAATTGATTCCTTGCAATAGGTAGTTATAAATTAGTTAATTATTGGATATCACGAATATTCTCTAACAAAGAAGGATTCTCATAATTGAGGGTTAGTAATAATTTAGGTCACCACATGTTCACATCCACTCGGAGAAAGTAATAGCCTAAATTCTTGGCTTGTTAATATGAATGGTTTTGCGACAAACAGTTTCTTCACCTCCCTTTCATGTAGCAGGTTAATTTATTATGCCGAATTTTCACGTATTTAGATAAAACTGAACACGTTTATGATGAATTCCAGAATTATGTACAATATTTTGTAAATTTCTCATGATTTTCCGTGTCCCGATATTTCAAGAGGTGATATTCACAGGAGGTGGGATACAGAACAATCAAGGTTTAGTCTGCAGTTTAGTATGTAGTTTCCTTCACTAATGCATATG
>CAUZXS010006231.1:2500-5000 GCA_963585895.1 Sepioteuthis lessoniana | reverse complement strand
ACTATAGTTTTTAGAGTAAATAGTAACTAGAAGTAAGAACAGAAGTTGAGTAGATAAACTGTAATGTCACCGTGGTATATCGGGGTTCAATTTCTGTTGTCACAAGAATACAACCGTGATATTTTTTTAATTTTCTTCCTACTTTCAGATTTTGTTGTATAACTATATATATTCAAGAGACACTCCATAAGTAAAGCCTATTAATTTCCACTGAAACTTCAATATATACAAGCAGCACAATATCACCGTTGAATAGAGCAATATTTTCGCTTCAAAACACAGATGGATGTTGGACTACACGGAGAAAATTTGACCGACACAATTATGGCTGTTGTGAAAACGTGTGTCACCTTCGATGGCGCAGATTTTAACAAGTATGGTTACTGTTTATTACTGGCAAAAATACATGAATAATGGTGGTATAAAATAGAGTTTTGTAGCCGAAAGCTTGCTCTATCAAAAGATGCTATTGTATTCCTTGTATTTACTATAATTTCTGTGAAAATAAATTGGAAAATTACTTTCAGAACGTCCTGAATAATCTTAAAATAAATTTTTCTTTTAATATTACAAAAGAAACCTATATTATAAAAAATGCTCTTGAGAGCTGAACAGTAATTATCAACATAAAAACATTTTTTTATATATAATTGTTAGGACTAGACAAATTCGAGTTCACATCAGAAATAAGATTTAAAAAATGCTATTAAAGATGATTAATAACTGATAACTCTTCATTTTAGAAATTCGAATATTATTGTAGCTAATATTAATAGAAACATGCAAGACTGAGGATTTGGGTGTTCGTTAAATTAAAGAATGTGCTCGTATGGCTAAATTTAGATCATACTAAACCGTTGGTCTTTGCACCATATCAAGTAAATTCATTCGTTTGAAAGGTAAGCACCCAAGAACAGGGTATTCAAGTACAAATCTCTCTAGGGTCATTTTTATTGTCGGTCTGCGCTATTTATTTAATGCTAGGAGAGTTACCATCAATCAAAAGTACAAAGTTGAAAGAGAGACTTGTAAAAAAAATTAATAATTATGTATAATTTATATAATGGTGAATTCAGTTTACTTCTTTCAGAGAAAACAAATCTTTGTAACTCCTTTCTTTAATGTAGTTAAATCACTTGCCATCTAGTTCTGTAAGTCATTTTTAATGCGTTCATTCCTCGGTATGCTACACAAATTTACCCATGTGCCGAACTTGCTTCGATTCTAGGAATTAATGAAGAATTCTATTACTGTCAAACTAAAAAATACTTTGGACGTGAATTCAAAAGTATTTATACTCAATCTGTATTCACCCAGATAGAAATGAACAATGACTTAAACATTGATATTCCTCAAAATACTTTCAATTTGAATTCAGTATATTTATTCCAGCAACATTTTCAGTAGTCAAAGCAGCTGAAATTTCTCTTTTGATATGGTGTGAAGCTGCACCTTTGTGTTTATTTTAATGTCCTCTACATCCAGAAATTTTACCTGTAAGTTTAAGAAACAAGGAAACATTACTCAGAGCTAGACCTGATGAATATAGAGGGCGCTATACTTACACCGTCTAGTATTTCACCAAATACTACTTGTTCATCACGTTTCGAGGATGCTTATCAAAAAGTTTCGAGAATTTGCATTACACGAATCAGAGCAAACTGTTATCAGCAGCACAGACGTCTTCATTTAAATTTTAGATTTAAAACTTGAAAAGAAAAGAAAAAAAAAAAACATTGAAAAAAGTAAAAGATACTGTTTTGAAAACTTTTGATCATATTTCGTATACCCTTGACATCAACATTATCTAACCCTGTGGTGTAGTTGCCAACGTGCTGGACTCTGACATCGTACTAAGCAAGTTCGAACACACGCTATTACGTACACTTTCAGTCTAATACCCTTGGAAAAGGTAGTAAGTCCATTATACCTCAAGCTATGGGTTAAATAGTACCACGACTGTCTTTCTACAGAGATGGTTTTGGCATTAAATAACCCAAGAATGTTGATAATGCATTAAATCAACAAAAAAATCTTATCCAATTGTCAATACAAACAAAATTTTGAATGGATTCATAAAGTAAGGTAGACGAACTTATTCTCTTAAATTCCTCTGCTAATATACATCTTTACAGATAGTTTCATTATCTTATTAATTATTCAATGATAATGCAAAGAATGATTAGAAAGTTTTGTTTTCTTTTTAGACTTCCTGAGCACACTGTCCTCTAACATCTTAATAAACTCCATTTCAGCAATATTGGGTGCAAGGTATCTTTCTGAAAATCAAGGATACAATATATATATTTATATATATATATATATATATATATATATATATATATATATATAATCTTTCGACCTGACTCACACTATAAATATAATTCAGTTGTCACTTTTTTCAATTTTCTGTTTGATGATTGTGTACACACCATGAAACTTCAAGTGACAGAATTGTATTTTTCATAATTATATTTTTGAGATTTTATATTGGTTCAGC
>CAUZXS010006230.1:22500-40709 GCA_963585895.1 Sepioteuthis lessoniana | reverse complement strand
GACAGATTGATTGATTGATCGATTGAAATTCAAGATAAAGAAAGCAGAAAAATATTACTAAGAGATAAATCAAATAATATATATATATATATATATATATATATATATATATATATATATATATATATATGTATGTGTGTGTGTGTGTGTGTGTGTGTGTGTGTGTGTGTAAAAATAGCTAACTCGAGAAAGAGAGCTCCTGCGCCTTTCACAGTGCACGCCTGGAACCTCTCTCTAAGGTCCATTTTCATGAGCGTCATCTCCCTATCCTTTTTCTCACTCGAAATATATATATATATATATATATATATATATATATATATATATATATATATATATATATATAGAGAGAGAGAGAGAGAGAGAGAGATTTGTACAATATATACGATTATTATTAAAACAAATGTATAATCGGATTTATATAAGTTTTATCAAATGAATAAATTTTATTAATGTTAGCACACATAAACAATGACCTTATATCTACATACTGATATCTATGTGAGGACATATTTTACAGCCACGCACACACACACACACACACACACAAACATACATACAAACATACACACACGTTAGCATAAGTTCACATACATATGCACACTTGTATATGGTTGGTTGATTTGCATTTTACGCTTTATTAACCCTTGTGAGTTATTTGATGTCAAATCACGTTTATAAATATATATGATTTGTAAGTGAATAGTTTGTTGGCAACTTTATCTTTAAATGATTTGTTAGAGCTCATTTGTTTGCACACAGTTAAATGGTTTCAAGTATTCCAATCTCACATTAATGTTTCTTATCAATATCAATCATTTGTTTGTATAGCTAAATAGTTTTAAGAATTGATTTTTAACATTAGTAATTATATTTATCAAGTATTCCTATCTAATACATATATTTTGCACATAGCTGTATGTTTTCAAATAACTAATAATGATAATTCTTTTTAAATACTTGAACAGTTCTATTTGACTCATAGATAGAATCCTAACAGTTACTAAATATGCTCATCAGATAGGACCTGGGGGGAATGGCCATGAATGAATACTCTACATTCCCCAAGGCCCCAGAACTGGAGCCTCACCATCAGATGAAGTTTAATGCCGGGATACTCGTTAGGTAGGGTCTTACCTCTGTGCCGAGTTGGTGTATTATACAGCCCCAGTCGACATTAGCCTAGTGGGTAGAGTGTTTGCCAATGGTCCGGGAGACCTGGTTCAATCCCAGGTCGCATCATACCAAAGACTTTAAAAATGGCACTTGATACCTCCTTGCTGAACACTCAGCAATATAAAGTACGTAACAAGGGTAAAGTGGAGCGATCCAAGGAAAGGGGTAGCGCCCTCCTCTACACCTCGGTGTAGTAGTTATTGAAAAGGGAGCCTTCTAGTCACCATGGACTACAGTCGCCAACTTTACTTAACACACACACACATACATCCAAGGAAAGGGGTAGCGCCCTCCTTTACACCTCGGTGTAGTAGTTATTGAAAAGGGAGCCTTCTGGTCACCATGGACTACAGTCGCCAACTTTACTTAACACACACACACACACACACACACACACACACACACACACACACACACACACACACACACACACACACATATATATATATATATATATATATGAATGCAAGCAGAGTCAGAAAAAATCTACTTAGGTTTCCTCTAAATGAATTATGAAAATTCAGTCAAAATTGTCTCTATGATCCGTTTTGGTGAAACCTTGTAGATTTTTTTTTGACTCTGCTCGCATTTATATTTAGCTCTATTTAGTGTGTACTGAGCACTCTTACCTTAAACTTAATTTATTTTTGTTTGGCTAGGTATGTGTTATTGGTTGATAATTTTCAAACACTACGTATTCTTTTAGTCTATTCTTTTTTTATGGAATTGTTTTCCCGGATATCAGTTTGTGTAATATTTTTTATTTGCAAATTGTACTATCTGGGTTCTTTCTCCACCATCAGAATTATAGATTGATTACTATATATATATATATATATATATATATATATATATATATATATATATATACGGGTGTGAATTAGTGAAATACATTTGTGTTCTTAAATATTTACAAAAATTGAAAATCGCGAATGACTATCAAAGAGAAAATGTACTAGATAAATGTATGTCTACAAAATTGAATATGATGAAAAATAAACGGATCCATCACGGTGGATATTCGTTGATGATTGATAGAATGAACATTGTTAAAAGATTGCGTGAAAGATGTACAATAATTTAATTGAAATTTGATCTGAGAAATAGTGAAATTTATTTACTTGACAGATTTCTGTTGTTGGCGTTCTGATATTGATTTATTAAAAAAGAACACTCAATCTTTTCATTATTGTTTGCCATAATTTTGCCAGATTAAATATCTTGAAGAAATAACTACTGAATAAGCATGGTAAGAAAGCATTTTTTTTAAGAGAACAAAAATGATTTTACTGATACATTTTGAAATTCTAATTCTAGTTTTAATTCTAATTCTAATTTAAGTTTTTTATCTATCAAAAAGAAGCAACTAACTGCCGATTCTAGATCTGGTGATTAGACTCAAAGAATAATCTTATATTTCAATTACATTTACCTTGGTGTCTCAACAAAAGACAAAAACAAAAAAGAAAAGAAAAAAGAACAAAACAATTCATGAATATTTGATGAATACGTACAGACAAAACGTTTAATTTCAACTGAAGTATTTCCTAAAATAATCTATAAATAACTGTACAAGTAACAACCGTATCCCACAAAGAAAGAATAAAACAAAAACATCTCCAGTATAAAATAACCCAACAATGGCTGACATGCCGTAAAATCCAACCAACCAACCAACCACCAACCAACCAACCAACCAACCAACCAACCTAATTTCAACAAATTGGTATTCGCAATGTTTTTCCTCTGATAAATATTATAATGTACACTTCCAATAACCAATTGTATTTTGCTATAATATTGTAACAATAAAAAATATAAGTAATTAAATACAATTCCATGCTGAAATTTGTGCCTTTTTAATCTCTGGATAAAATGTTTTAAATATAAGTTTTGAAATCTCAGGTTTGTATTTTAAACAATGAACAAGGTAGCCCCGGTGACGTAATAGTTAACGGGTTGGACTCCGACGTCGTAGTATGCGAGTTCAAACTCCAGTTGCGTTATTATGTTCACTTTCGGACTAATACCCTTGAAGCTTCTTCCCAGTTTTGGGTTATATACTACCACTGCTGTTCCTCTACAATGATGGCTTTTTTCATTAAATAACCCACGAAGATTGACATGCCGTAAAACAAAGAAACCTAACAAAACATAATAAGAAAATAACCAAGTGTTCATATAATTATTGGTTTGGTTTCTTTGTTTTAATAGAATATTCACCTTAATGGGTTATTTAATGCCAAATCCACCGTTGCAGAAGAACAGCAATGATAATGTTCAACCTGTGGCTGGGGGAATAAGGTTTGACTTGGTTTCTTTGTTTAATGGCATATCAACATCTGTGTATTATTCAATGCCGAAGCAATCTTTGTAGAAGAACAGCAGTCATACTATTTATTCCATAGTTGGAAGAATTCATACCTTTCCTTAGGAGATTAATCTGAAAGTGATTGTAACAGTGCAATTGGAGCTTGAACTCGCTTACTTCATGGTCGCAGTCCAGCACCTTAGCCACTACAACAGGAATACTCTCCTTAAACATAAGATGAAGAGCTTGGTGTTAGCAGATCGATTACTCGTAACGTGCTAAATAAATACAGACACATTTTTTCTGAGAGAATACAATACCACCCTTGAGTAAGTGTAGCGCTGTCAATTTAAAAAGAAAAAGTTAATGTTTTTCTTAAAGATTTTATTATTTTTAGTGGGATATTATTCTCGAAAAATGGATGTTATATATGATTTATATGTTATTATCTTTGATCTACAGCAAAGAAGATAGAGTATGATATGCAGCAGATCAAAAATTGGCAAAACTATTTTGTATTTATCTATGGAATTTTATCCTAACAGATGATAGCTGTCTTTAGCTTTAAAATTACAGCTCAAACCTTAATGACTTATTCAACTTGTGAAAAATATACAAAATGCATAAAATAATAAGGTAATAAGACGTCTGTACGTTGTTAGATAATATCCTTGTAAGACACTTGTGCCACTCTCTGGTTATATATAGTGTTATGGGGACATATCCTACCATACACCAAAGATGGACTCGTCCAACCTAAAAATATTCTCCGAGCTTAGCTCGCTCGGGGGAAACAACTTCTCGTTCCTTACGAGACATTTGACAGACAGACTGCAAGCCGAGCACGTCTAGTACTTCCTTTGTGTGACTTCCTTTTTCTGCTTATACAATAACGTTTACCTATCACCCGTTGTTTGAGTTGTTCTTCACCCGGTCTTATCTGAAGACCACAACATATTGCTACAATTCTAAAACAAGCATGGCCAGATAATTGATGGCTATCAAAACTGCAGGTTTTATTTCAGAGTACATTCTATTAGACTTTTCCTATCAAAAGATACCTAGAAATCAGATGAGTTTTGATGCTTGTGATTCCTTCTGCAGTTTTGAATTTGTAGAAAGGTTACCTTCACAACTTTGTCATTTGAGTGAATTCTTTTCCAACCCAATATATATATATATATATATATATATATATATAAGTATTTTGAAATTTGCTTGGAGCAATGCACAAATAATTTTATTTCATTGTATTGTATTAACTTAGAAGGCTATTGCAATGCGAAATAATTGTTATTTGAGTCTAATTAATTTCAAAGTAACATCCCACGTGACACTATGTTTACAACGTCCAAAAACTTTGAACATCGTACATCGTGTTCATGTAAAAAAAAAACTCCGACGATGAAGTTTTAGTTTGAAATTAGACCCAAATAATTATTATTTTGCATTGCAATAGCCCTCTAAATAAATAGAATACAATAATATATATATATATATATATATATATATATATATATATATATATATATATATATATATATAATGATTTTTATTCAAAAAATGAATATGATACGTCACCAGTGCATTTGGCGTCGTTTCTCTTATATCAGTTCTTTTAAAAACTTTCTGAAAAACTTTTTACACAAAAATCTTTTTTATTGGAGATGACCTAAGGTCAAAACAACGGTAATATATATATATATATATATATATATATATATATATATATATATAATGTGTGAATACGTGGAGAGAGAGAGAGAGAGAGAGAGAGAGAGAGAGAGAGAGAGAGAGAGTCCATAAATCAGTTGTCTGACGTGTAATAAGGTAAATTTTTTCTGAAGTTTTCACTGTATAATGTATAATTTGTTTGATTGATATTCTCAAATGAATTAAATGCACAGACGAGGGAAGAGATAACATTGTAAAATAAATATATTTCGTGTAAAATAAACATATTTCTAATCATCAATTTACAGAATTATTCATGTAACCACGAATTGCGTTTATATATTAATTGCGGATTAATTAAATCGATAATTAATGCGTATTTAAAAATCAGGAGGCCAACCAATCTAATTTGATGTAGTTTCAATTTAGTTCATTTGATTTTATAATTTTGATATCTTATATAATATAAATTCATTGTCATTAAATATATAGCTAAATGAATTGGGGGCTCTTTGTAGTGTTTTGACTAAAGTCTTAGACTGTAGTTTTTGCGTTAGCATGTTCGAGCTCTAGTCACGCTATTTCATTCACTTTTGGAGTGATACCCTAGGGAAAAGTATAAACCTCCTTATCCCCGCTTCTATGGGCCAAATAAGTAGTAAAGTAAAGTTAGCGACCATAGTCGAGGGTGACCCGAGCGCTACTCCATTCCCTGGATTGCTCCACTTTACCCTTGAACCGTACCTTATAATGCTGAGTGTTAAGCAAGGTGGTATCAAGTTCCATTTTTAAAGTCTTTGGTATGACTCGACCTGGGATTGAACCTAGGTCTCCCAGGCCATTGGCGAACACTCTAACCGCTGGGCCAATGTCCCGGTTCAATGGGCCAAATAGTATTACTGCTATTCTTCTTTCAGGATGGTTTTGGCAGTAAATAATCAACTAAGGTTAATCCAAGAAATCAAGCCTAAAGGAAGAATTATTATATCAATTTTAAGTACTATATTTATTATTTTACTTATATTTATTTTTTTTGGTTTAATAATGATTTCAATTTAAAAGTTTATTCTAAAATCTTATTAATTTTTCATTTATAAAATTCCTAAGCCGAAATACATTTTTGCGTACTGTGATACACATCTTACTAAAATAGAAATTTGAATTTTACAAGTACATATGAAATATATGATTTGTAAACTAACACAATAAAACGTGACAAACATTTTTATTTTTAATCTGTAAAACACAAAATTTTCAATCCATATATATATATATATATATATATATATATATATATGTGTGTGTGTGTGTGCGCGCGCGCGTAATTGTACTAATTGTTACCCAAATAGGCTTTTATTACCCATTCAATTTATCAAGCTTTAATCTCGAGCCAATAAGAACACGTACTTGAATTTTGGGATCGTATTTCGGAATCAAACCTTTTGTATGGTTGGAACATACAGCTTTTTCAAACCGAACGTTTTAAAATAAAACGCTGAAAACGTTCCAAACTACAATTTCAAAACAAAATTCTACAAGTAATTAAAACAGCAAAAACTCAAATTGTCAATTCAAAACTACACGACGCCTGATGTCCACCAAAAGTATGGTCAAAAGCTCTTGGGCAGAAGATATGGGACAATTCCTTTACCGTCTAGATCTCGACACAAGAAAAATAACAAGGAGGCTTGAACAAAAACGGTGTTCCACCATCTTTAACAAAATATGCTTGAATATACATATATATATATATATATATATATATATAGTTTGATGGAAGCGATAAATACACTTGTGGTGATTTGGGTTTTATTCATCTTATTTGATATTAACTAAAAAAACAGTTGAGATGTATTAAGAATTACTGAGATGATATTGTTCTCACCAGTTGGTTGAAATTATTACAGAATTAAAAAAAAACATACACATATATGTGTTTTTAATCTGTGACATATATATATATATATATATATATATATATATATATATATATATATATATATATATATATATACATATATATATATATATATAGAGAGAGAGAGAGAGAGAGTCTTGGGTATGATTCGACCTGGGATTAAACCCCGGTCTCCTTGGCCATTGGCGAACACTCTACCCACAAGGCTAATGGGCCGATATAAATTTGCTTGTTTCATTATTAATGTTTTGGATTTGAGATGAATTATGAATTACTGCTTTACGACAAAAAAATTGTTTCTTGAAGAAGAATTTTAATTTTTTGATTTTCAAATAAATAGTGTATTTCTTGAATTTAGTTTTCAAATTTTAACATTTAAACTTTGAGTTTAAATGATGGATAAGAATAAAATTTGGATTGGCACAATAGCATATCAACCTTTGTAGACTATCTTATGATAAACCATCATCATTCATCATCATCATGTCGTGCCGCTAGCACGGAATCCTTGTAAAAACAACAGTAGTTGTACATTTTAATCCAGAACTGGGGAGAGGATTTGAGAATTTGTACCTTTCCGAGGGGTTGAAAGTTAACGTAATAGCACGACTGGAGTTTGAACTCGCAAGCTATTTGTCCAGTATTTAAGGAATTTCACCTCTGGGACTCACCCCATTAAAAAGAAAAGACAGCTAATTTGATTAGATATTAGCAATATACTTATATATTAAATAACTTAGACAACCACTTCGAATGCTATTTTTACACTATACACATTTGAAATTCTTCTTATCTTGGTCATTTATATAATATTTCGGTCGCTGAACCTCCAACTTTTTTCAGTTTTATTTTGTCAATAATCCAAGACTCTCAAAATAATATGAATAATAACAACCCATAATATCGGAATTTTAGACAAACATCATGAAAGTTTTTCTTAAAATGTGTCAAATATTGCAAATTAAAATGTGTTTAATATCTTGCTTATCTTAACCGCTATTGTGTAAGGATTAGCACGCTTGGTTGGTGACCATTGTCAAACTTAATTTTTATTAGCCTGGCATCTTGCGCCAACCTAAGCTAAGCTTAGAAAAACTTACAGTTAAGTCACACTGAAACTTCTGATTTCTGTTAGATCTCTTAAATTGTAATTTGTTTGTCATGCCTCTTGGGGCATCTCCACTTTTTACTGTCTTATCTTATCAATCTTTCCTCTGAGTAGTTGTTTTAATACGGTATCTATATACAGATCGAATTCTGTCGAGTGATTTATCCGAATGTTCTCAAAAATAGCTTGCCCAGTCAGCTGGGGCTGTAGAATACACTGACTGCACCTCTGCAGTTATGACACAAAACAATTTGATGGTGAGGTTCCAGCAGTGCTGGAGCTTTGGGGAATTTGGAGTACCCCTTCATTGCCGTTGCTCCCAGGTCCACTCTGGCCCGGAGTGGTAGCACCGGATAGGGCCCTATCTATGGGTTAAATAGAACTAAGATCATACTTATGCTAAACTGAATTGTTTGAGTAAACTGAATAGCTTGAAATAGAAATGCTTTTGACAATTAAACCGTACTTACATTTAAACTGCATGCTTATGCTTAACTGAATTATTTGAAATGGAACTGTTTTTGACATTAAAACTGTATTTACACTTAACTGAATTGTTACATATAACTGCTTGAATAGTTTGAAATGGAAATGTTTTTGACAATTAAACTGTGTACTTATGCTAAACTGAATTGTTTTAAATAGAACAGATTATTTACATAAAAATGGATTTGGCGTTAAATAACCTACAAAGGTTGATATGCCATAAAACCCAACAAATCAAACCAAACCAATTAAAAATACCCCCTTAAATTCTTTTTTTAAGGTTTTTTTTCTGAAATCATTCAATTTTATGCTATTGCTGTTTTTAACCTTAGCCAATTTGCTCCAAAATTATATTACTCAATTAGTAAAAAAAAAAAAAGAAGTCGAATTGGTTAGTAGATTTACTTTTTGAAATCCGGTTTAACCTTAAATTTCCAGTTCAAGGAAGAATATTGAAAAAATGTTTACCAGGATTAGAAATTCTATTAATTATTTTGAAAGTTTCATTTAGATTCCTCCCCATTCTTCTTTCTAGGAAATAGCTAGTCCTAGTGGTAATTTACTAAGCTTTTTACTAAGATGTGGCTCCATACCGTATGAATAAGGCACCCAATGAGAATCGAACTCACTCGTGAAGGCTTGCTAGTCTAGCTTGTTAATCGTTCCACTATCAGAGGCGCCTTAGCTTGTCCCTGTAATTGTAATTTTTTGCTAGGTTCTTATTTTTGTCACTCTTCTATGTGTGCAACATTGCCAGTCCTTAGATGGGTGGATCACTTAGTAACAGCAGGTACAATAAGCAACCTAAGGGCTTTTTGCCAAACAAAGCTAAGGTTAAGCCCAATCGGCTGGTGGGGGATTGTAGAATACACCGACTGCATCATTGTAGAGGGATAAGAGTCTCCCACGACGAGTGTCCAGAATATGACAAAAACCCCCTCTGATGGCGAGGCTCCAGTGGATTACCCCTTCATTGCCATTACTTCCTGGTCCACTCAGATCCGAAGTGCTAGCGCCTTATAAAGTCCTACGGGTCAAATAGAACAAACTATGCGTTCAAACAAATGACTAATGTATATTGCAATACTTGAAACTATTTAACTGTGAGCAAAAAAGAGCTCAGGCTTGTTTAAGAAAGTTATCAACAAAATATGTGTACAAATCATATATATATATATATATATATGTATGTATGTGTGTGTGTGTGTGTGTGTGTGTGTGTGTGTGTGTGTGTGTGTGTGTGTGTGTAAACAGGATTTGGCATTAAATAACCAAGAATATTTAATATGACATGAAATTAAACCAAACTAAAGCAAAGCTTTGTAAATCTACGATTAATCTGGTTTACTGTCAAAGTGGGTCTTAGCTTTTTATTTGTTTAAATACTATCTAAGATATTTATTATATAAAGTGACTGAAAGAATACTTTTTAAAATTATGTGCATTCTAGTTCCAACATACATTCTAAGTATAAGACTGGTTACTAGTGGTGCCCGTGGTGTAATGGTTATCGTCGCAGGAAATGGACACGGCGACACGAGTTCATACCCTGGACTGATTACATTTCACATAGAACTAATACCCTTGGGAAAGGTATGAATCCAATTATTCTCCCTCCAGCTCTGGGTAAATAGTAGGGCAGACTAGGTTTTTCAGCCTTGGTGAGGCAACTAGTCTAGGAGAAGGAAAACTTTTAAAAAAATTGACCTTGTGTCATATCCTGCCCGAGCGGAGGGGTTGGTAAATATGATAAGACCAGTTACCAGTTAACGTTCATTTTCGTTTGAAATCTAGTATTTTTCTTAGACAACCGTATGGTAAAGAGGCTCACTAACCTTGCACTTGTTAAAAGATAATCCTTTTACAACTGAAATAATCCATATATCACAACAGGTTAATCGTAATCATTTAATCATTAGAATGGCAAAACTTTCACTTTAGGTGTTGATTCTCTTTTGATAGAAATAATTAAACAGGTTCTAGTGATTGGAATTCAAAGGACAGATAAATAAAAAGTATCGAACAAAAAGTGATTGTTTACAACTGAATATCTGATTTAATTCAATATAATTTGATCAGTTTTCTTCTTTTTTAAAATAAATTTTCCCTCTTTTCTGAATCTCTCTTTTAATCATTTATTCTGTCATTTTTTCCCCAGTTTTTTAATTTAATTTTTTTTTTGACTGCAAATGTAAAGAATTGGTGACAACCAATGGACCTCTGAATGAAAGCCTACTGACACCAAAGAAAAAAATAGAAATAAAAATAAAAATAAAGAATAAATATAAAAAAGATAAAAAGGTTAAAAAAGAAAGAAAAAAATAAAAGGACGAATGTGTTTGATCAAAAGATATTAGTTTCTAGCAAATGATCCACGCGGACGACGTCTACGTAACTTCAGGGAGTTCTGGGAAAGGTCAATAGGTGATGGTGGGGATTCACACGATGACAATACTGGCACTAGTAACATCATTGACATGTCTTAATGATTTTTTTTGGTTTAGAATCTTTGCAATTCAATTTAAATTTTATTAGTTCTTCTCTTTCTACTTTTAAAAAAAATACTTTTTTCTAGTCATTACTGCTGAGCAAAAAGCTCTTTAATATTTAGCAGTCTTTCAAAACTTGTAAAATCGACACAATACTGGTAATATGATTCATTACTCT
The DNA here is from genome assembly GCA_963585895.1 of Sepioteuthis lessoniana. Taxonomy (NCBI): domain Eukaryota; kingdom Metazoa; phylum Mollusca; class Cephalopoda; order Myopsida; family Loliginidae; genus Sepioteuthis; species Sepioteuthis lessoniana. The sequence continues at coordinate 29,369 of CAUZXS010006230.1, read as the reverse complement.
TCCTTGCGCTTAACAAGTAGTAGCTTACGTTATATGGCCTTGTTATTAAAATGACATATAGAAGATAATAAGAAAAACTTATTAACAAAGGTTAGCTTATACGATAAGGCCACATCTGTAAGGCACCAAATAAGGATCAAACGAAAAGCAGTAGAAAGAGTCTCCGTGGCGTAGGGGCTAACATGCGAGACTGCAACGTCGTAGTAGGATGGTTCAAGCACTAGTTGCGCTATTATGTTCATTTTCAGATTAATGCCCTTGGGAAAGGTATGAATTTACCAGCTACGAGTTAAATAGCATCATTACTGTTTTTCAACGAGGATGGCTTTAGCATTAAATAACCCACGAAGATTGATGTGCCATTAAACAAAGGAACGAAACAATATAGCAATGGTCTGCGAAGTGAGCTGTTTAACCACTATAGAGGAGCCATAATCATCACACTCAGCATATCAGAAGTGTTGATGCCTTTTCAAGAAAATAATTACGTTTATTAGATAGATATTTTCCCTATCTTCTCTTCATTTAATATATATGTATCCTCATATTTACCGATTATTATTATATACTCATTTTCGAGTTTTTCACATCAGCGTTAACCGATAGCCTCTCACTGGAGTTTGAGTGACAGCAAGTTTCTTCAAGTCTCCAAGACTTTTCTCAGTATTCTAGGCGTTCTCAACAATGCTATAGCTTGGATGGTCTCCACTCGTGTCCTCTTACTTCTAAGTTCTCTAGTCCTTTTACCAATCCTTTAGTGATTGTACTAAGAGCGCCAATTACAGTTGGTATTACCGTCACTTTTATGTTCTACAGTTTTTTAATTCCCTAGCAGGGTCGAGGTACTTATCACTCTTTTCACTTTCAATTTTACTCTGTGGTCAACTGGGGCAGCGAAGTCCGCAATTCGGCAAGTTCTCTGATTATTTCACCGTTCATGAATTTTTCACATCAGCATTCGATGGTGGTTTTTCCCTGGAGTTCTAGTGGAAGCAGATCTCAGGTCTCATGAACTCATCTCAGTATTCTGGTCGTGCTCAACAATACTGTAGTCAGAATGGTTTTGATTGTTCCTCTGATTTCTAATTCCACCTGTCTTTCTTCCACATCCTCATATTTGTCAATCCTTTCGCGTTCTTATATTTTCAGTCTGTGGCCTGCCGGAACGGCAAAATCCACTAGACGGCGAGTTATTTTACTCCTTACTTAAACTGGTGATTCTTCACTGGATTCCAAGTGACAGCTAGTCTCCTCAGGTCTCCAAGACTCTTCTGAGTATTCTAGCAGATCCTACCAATGCAGTGGTCTGAATGGCCTCTCCCTATGATTTCCAATACCTCTACTTTTTTTTAACAAGACTTTGGGGACTGTTCCAAGCGTATCAATTACAATTGGTATCATTGTCAACTTCATGTTCTAGTTATTATCATTTACTCATTAGAATTTTTCATATCACTTTTAGCTGATGGTCTTTCACTGGAGTTTGAGTGACAGCAAGTCTCCTCAAGTCTCCAGGACTCTTCTCAGTATTCTGGCTATTCTTAACAATGCCATAGTTTAAATGGTCTCCACTCGTCCGCCAACTTCCAAGTCCTCCAGTCCCTTTAATAATTCTTTTGTTACTGTACCAAAAGCACCAATAACAATTGGTATAATCGTCACCATCATGTTTCAATTCCCTAGCAAGGTACTTATCCTTCTTTTCACATTCTTTCAGTTTTATTCTGTGGTCGGCAGGGACAGCAAAGTCCACAATTTTGCAAATTCTCTTTTTTTGTTGATTATTATAATTAGGTCTGGTCTTCTGGTCGAGATTATGGTGATCCGTGTGTATGTCAAAGTCACATAGAAGTTTATGTGCCCCCTAGGACAGGTGCTGGGTTGTACATATACCATTTGTTCGTATGGTCAAATTTCAATTTCTTGCACTTCTCCCAGTAGATCACCTTGCCCACACAGTCGTGTCCAGTCTTATACTCCTTCTGTGCTAATTTGCTGCATTCGCTTATTATGTGATTGATGGTTTCGTCTCTATCACCATATAGCCTACATTTGCTATTCTGTTGCCTCTTATCTATTCTGGCTTTGATATGATTGGTTCTTATGGCGTTGTTTTGTGTTGCTATTAGGAGAGATTCTGTTTCTCTCTTAAAGTTTCCTTTTCTTAGCCAGGTCCAGTTTTTCTCGAGTGAGATGTTTATTAGTCGTTTCCTAGTTATTGTCATTCTGTTGTCCATCGTGTTGTCATTATCGTTTCTGGTGGCTGTAATAAGCCCTCTTTCGTACTTTTCTATGTTGTCCTCGAGTCGTTGTATTGATTCGTCAACGCTGTCTTCAATGCTGGCAAGTCCTCTTCCTCCCTCTTTTCTTAATACATATAGTATGTCAATGTCGTCTCTGGGATGTAATGCCTTATGCATTGTTCTTTGTTTGCTTGTTCTTTGTTCCATTTGCTTAAGTTCTTCTTTGGTCCACTTCAAAAAGGGTCCCGAATATCTAACGAGGGGTACAGCCTAGGTATTTATTCCTTTGATAAGATTTCTGCTCGGCAGTTTTGTCTCGAGTAGTTTTCTAGTTCTACTGAGATATTCTTTTTGAATTTTGTCTTTCATTTCCCCTTGTTTGATGGTGTCAGCCTTTAAGATGCCCAAATATTTATAGGTTTCCTTTTCTCCGAGCGTTCTAATCTTGTCTTGATTTGGTAGTTCCATTTCGTCAGTTAGATGTCGTTTGCCACAATTCATTACTGGCACGGCACATTTTTCTATGCCAAATTCAATCCCTACGTCCTGACTGTATATTCTAACTGCGAGTTTCCAGTTCTTTTTCATTTTTTCATATAGTTTGATGTCATCCACGTACATTTGGTGATTGATTTTTTCCTGCAATCTACTTAGAATGAATCCGGCTGTGCATTTTCTGAGTATGTGGTTAAGTGGTATGATGGCAATTATGAATAGTATGGGTGATAGAGCATCTCCTTGGAAAATACCTCTTTGTATCTTTGTTTCAGGTAAGCTTCTTCCTCCTCCTGTCAAATCCATTCTCCAGGTTTTCATGGTTTTCTCGATAAAGTTTATGACTTCATGTGATATTTTGTACATTTTGAGGCAGTTTATTATCCAGCTTTGCATAACCATATCATATGCCTTTTTTGTAGTCAATCCAGGCCATAGCTAGATTTTTCCGTCTGGTTTTGCTCTCGTTTAGATGTGCTGATTTATGTAAAGTAACTTAGCTGTGTCCCTGGATCCTTTGTAGTATCCTAACTGTTCCTCAAGAAACAATCTACGACTTGTTAGCGAATAGTAAATCTCTTCCCTTATTTGTGCTGTTAATATTTTCCATATCATAGATAGGCAAATTATGGGTCTGTAGTTGTTTGGGGCGGTTCCTTTGCTTGGGTCCTTTTGGATCAATGTGGTCCTTCCTTTGGTCATCCCTTCGGGTATGTGTGCTCTTTGTTTATTTCTAGTGCTAGTCTGTCGTGAATGGAGGTGAATTTCTTGAACCAGGAACCATATATTCCATTATGGCCTGGCGTTTTCCAGTTTTATATTTTTTGTGTCATTTTGAGTAAATTGATGAGTATTACACTTTCGGGCCTTCTTCGTACCCTTCCAGTTCTCTTGTCATATTGCTAATCCATTCAGCCTTTTCTTTGTGTTTTTTGTTGCCATATTTTAGTTCAAAATCGTTCAGTTTCTTTTGCATCCGGATGTTTTCGTTTCATCTCCTCCCAGTTGTTAATAGAATCTTCTTTCATTGTTTTGGAATGTCCTGTTTCGTTTGTATTGTTTTACCCTTTGTCGATATCTCTTTAATCTTTCTTCTTTCGGCAGTACTTTCTGGTTTATTTCCTTAAGTTGTATTTTTTTTCTTGTGTTGTCTTTTCCATTTTGTTCATACATATTCCAGCGTTTTCCGTTTGTTTTATCATTTTGGCCTGTTTTCGTAGATTTTTTTATCTGCGTTTCCAGTCGAATTTCCCATTCTGATTTTGATTTTTCTTTCGTGCTTTTTGAGGCGATCCCAATTTTTCGCAAAGTAATTTCGCTTATGCATAGATTAGTTCATTTAATTTGGTTATATTATTCGTTGATACATATGTTAATACTTGATTTATTTTATTCGTTTCCGTCTTAACTGTTCTCCATTCTATTTTTCTTAATGATGGTAAGGTAGTCTTTTCACTGTTCATAATTCTCTTAAAATTTTTTAGATTTAACTTTTGTTCTTGTGATAGTGTTTGTTCTGGGTTGTTTAGTTGTGTGGAGTTTCCATTTTCCGAAGTTGGTAGTTCATTTCGGTTGGGCTGTTTTTGTTTGTTAATATTTGATGTGTCCACCCGCGTTAGCTGATGTTTTTCCACTGGGGTCTGAGTGACAGCAAGTCTCCTCAAGTCTCCAGGACTCATCCTATTATTCTGGCCGATCTCAATGATGATGTAGTTTTGATGGTCTCCCCTCGTCCCCTTATTTCTTAGTCCTCCGGTCCCTGTACAAATACTTTGGTGACTGTACCGAGCACACCAATTAAAATTGGTATCACCGTCGCCTTCATGTTCAATAGTTTTTCAATTCTCAAGCAAGATCCAGGTATTTATCTCTCTTTTTGCCTTCTTTTAGTTTCAGCCAGTGGTTAGTCGGAACAGTTAAATCTATTATTTGATAGGTTCTCTTTTTTGTTGATTATTATAAGATCTGGTCGTCTGGCTGAGATTAGGTTTTTATGTCAAAATCCCATAGGAGTTTGTGTGTCTCATTTTTCGAGATATATGCTTGGTTTTGCATATACCATTTGTTCGTATGGTCAAATTTCAATTTCTTGCACAATTCCCAGTGTATCATCTTGCCCACTCCGTCGTGACTAGTCTTATATTCCTTCTGGGCTAATTTGCTGTACTCGCTTGTTATATGATAGATTGTTTCGTTTCTATCACCACATAACCTACATCTGCTGTTTTGTTGCGACTTATCTATTCTCATTTGACATGATTGGTTCTTATGGATTATTTTCTCCTTGACCTTTATTACTATATTATTTATGTTAATTCATCTATGTGTCTTTATATTGACTGATATATCTTTATTGAGTACTCCCTTGGTGACTTTTGATGCATATTATGTATCATCCCCGGTAAAACATCAGTCATAGATGTTAAGACTGGTAGGCACTTTTGCAATTTTTCAACTGTTACGATAAAAGTTATTTAAAAGTTTGCAACATGCATCTAACTCTGTATCAGTAAGAATACTCGTATTGATTGAGTGTTGGCTACACATTTTGGATTAATGGTTAGAGTGTTTCAACAATGGCCCGGGGGACCTGGGTTCAATTCCAAGTCGAGTCATACCAAAGACTAAAAAAATGGTAGTTGATGCTACCTTGCTTAACACTCAACATTATAAGATAAGGATCAGCGGTAAAGAGGAGTAATCCAGGGAATAGAGTAGCGCTCTCCACTACACCTTGGTGTAGTAGCTATCGAAAGGGGAGCCTTCGGGTCACCCTCGTCTACGTTCACCAACTCTTTTTACTTTATTGCTTAAACAAAACAATCCCCCCACAAAAAAACACCCAAAAAACAAACAAGAATAAACAAACAAACAAACAGTGGAAAAGTCATTTTGCTTTATATATCAGGAATATGATTAAAATCAAAATTAGATATAATTTTGGGGTGTCTTTCAAACAGCAGTCCATGTTAATGGTGGTGCTTTTATTTCAGGAAGTGAAATATTCTAATTAGCTTTACATTATTATTTCTGTAATATCAAGAATTTAAATGATTAAAAACGATGATTAATTCGATCATATATTCCACAAAATTAGTATTCTGTTGCAAATTGGACTGGATATTACTTTATTCTCTATGTTTGTGCATTTTGCAATATAGTTCGGAATTATGCTTGTGTATATTACTTCAATAAAAGTAAAAGTAAAGTTGGCGATGGTAATCGAGGGCGACCCGAAGGCTCCCTTTTAGATAGCTACTACACCGCGGTGTAGGAGAGGGCGCTACTCCTTTCCCTGGATTGCTCAACTTTACCCTTGATCCACACCTTATAATACTGAGTACTAAGCAAGGAGGCATCAAGTAACATTTTTTGAGTCTTCGGTATGACTCGACCAAGGATTGAAACTAGGTCTCCGGGGCCATTGGCGAACACTTTAACCATCATGCCGGTATAAAATAAAAGTCAGGCTGATAAATTTATGGTTCAGGCAGTTTGGTAATCTTGTGTGTATTGTATAAAAATATTTCTCAAGATGTGTCAGCTCATTTAAGCGAAAACAATTTGAAAATGTTGGTTTCTAGCTTATTTGTTGACCTCTTATTAAGCAATTCAAAGGTGTTCATGGTAAACGTTACCGTCGTAGGGAATGAACACAGTTCAAATCCTGTATGAAGCTGTTTGCAACTCATATAGTACTAATATCTTTGGAAAGGTATGGATTCAGCTATTCTCTATCCATGTATAGGTAAATTGGAGAGCAGAATGGGCCCTTTAAAATTAGTATAGCAACCAGTCTTGGAGAAGGAAAACTCTAATTTCAAACCTGTTAAACTCCACTTAAAATGTGTCGCACTCTGCTTGTGCGGAGAGATAGGGTATATACATGCCTACTGATGCAATATGTATTCGAGGGACTGGGTATTTACATGCCTATTGATGTATAGTGTATCCAAGGGATTGGGTATTTACATGCCTAATGATGCAAAGTGTATCCGAGGAATTGGGTATTTACATGCCTAATGATGCAAAGTGTATTCGAGGAATTGGGTATATACATGCCTAATGATGCAAAGTGTATCCGAGGAATTGGGTATATACATGCCTACTGATGTAAAGTGTATTCAAAGG
>CAUZXS010006230.1:0-17500 GCA_963585895.1 Sepioteuthis lessoniana | reverse complement strand
ATATACATATACATGAATACAAACATATACCCATAATTATTTAAGAGTGCAACCACATTAGTCGGCTTGATAAGGAACGCATTCCGTCAAATTAATATCTTTATGATTTGTTTGTTTGTTTGGGTTTATGGCACGTCAACCTTTGTAGGTTATTTAATGCCAAATCTATTTTCATACAGATAAGCAGTTCTATTTCAAACAACTCAGTTTAGCATAAGTACACAGTTTAATTGTTAAAAAACATTTCTATTTCTAGCTATTCAGTTTAGTCAAACAGTTTGATTTCAAACAATTCAGTTTAGTATAAGTATAGCTTTTTTTTACACCCAGTTAATGTCAAAACAGTTCCATTTCCAATAATTCAGTTTAACGTAAGTACAGTTTCAATGTCAAAAACAGTTCTATTTCAAACAATTCAGTCTAGCATAAATCTGCAGTTTAAATGTCAAAATAGTTCTATCATAAACAATTCAGTTTAGCATGAAGTACGCAGTTTAAATGATCAAAACAGTTTTATTTCAAGCAATTCAGTTTAGCATAAGTACACAGTTTAGTTATGTTTGACCCGTAGATAGGACCCTATCAATTACTACCACTCCGGTTCAAAGTGGACCTGGGAGCGATAACAATGAAGGAATATTCTGCATTCCCAAAAGCTCCAGCATTACTGGAGCCTCACCATCAGATTGTTCAGTGTCATATCAGGATTCTCTTTGGTAGGGAGTCTTACTCCTCGGCAGAGATGCAGTCGGTGTATTCTACAGCCACAGCCGACTGGGTAAAATATCTGTATGAATACTGAATAATACTTGTAGATAATCCCGTATAGACACCTGTAACATAGACATACACGTGGAAACACTTATATGTGTTTACATGTTTTAGAAATCATCGACATTAATGCTTATTTACACCCCATAGTGACGCTTGCAAGCACACAACACATATATTCATTAATATCCATAGAGATTTGTTCATATACACCTCAATTTCCTACAGAAACACACTTCGGACTCTACACGAATTGCTTACACACACACACACACACACACACACACACACACACACACACACACACACAGAGTAGCTTCAATATACATGCAAATATATCTATCTTATGCTTAGCTAGAAGGTTTTGGATATGTTTATGTACACATGGATGCACATACACACTCACGCACACACGCACATACACATACAAACACACGCACATACATACACATATATACTGAGTAAAACTAAAATACATTCAAACTTATAGGCAAAACACACAAAATTTTAATCAAGCATAGAAATTTAAACACATACACATTCTTTAGCTAATTTAAACATATACACACATACACACTCCTTAGCTAAGTAGAACAAAACATACATACATACATACATACATAAATACATACATACATACATATTGCACATATTGAGGTAAAATAATTGGCCCAGACACATTACACTTTACACATACGTTTTTTCCCTAATTCATACGAACTTAAGAGACAATTATTTGTTACTCGCGATAGTAAATTACACTGAGATATGAATATTGAATAATTTTGCCTTGGTAAGAATTGGAATTCAGATGCTGGTTCCTTGAACTAGTGTCTTTCATTACATGGCTGTCTGTTCATTATTGTACTTTTAATATTTACGAGAGTAAGAACAGTTTGAACATTAAGACATTTATTGGCAATCGCAATCGCAATCGTATCAGCAATAGAAGAAACACGTGCATTCAAACAAAATCGTAGGCTCGAGTACATGCATATCATCGTATCAATGTTTAACTATGAATATACTCCCACATACGTTTATATGCATATATCCACACAAATACAAATTTACCGACAGTATTGCCAATAAATAAGAATACCCTAACGACTTTTCTTTTTGATGAAAAGTTAATTTCCTTCCAGACAAAAGATTCTGGGATTTTATTATTTCTAGTTGAATATTATACAGTCCAAACAGATTGAATTAGGTGTTAGGCATTTACTTCAAAAATCTCCCTGATAAAATAAAACACGAATTCTTCCAAACAGTAACCGTGTCTCTACTACTGCATGGTTGCACTACTTAGCCTTAAACGAAATGCTTCGAGAAAAAGCATGATGAGAACTTCAAGGAAGCTGCGTATTGTTTTGAACAAATCCTGAAAGTCATGCCGCAAAAACTACCAGTTGTAGAGCCAATTGCATTCCATCAAGAAGAAAACGGAGGTGCTCGTGGTGTAGCGTTATCGCCGTAGGAAATGAACACGGCGATACGAGTTCAAATCCTGGACGATACTGATTGCATTTCACATAGCACTAATACCCTTGGGAAAGGTATGAATCCAAATGTTCTCCCTCCAGCTATGGGTAAATAGTAGGATAGACTAGGTTCTTCAGCCTTGTTGAGGCAACTAGTCTAGGAGAAGGAAAACTCTGAATTCAAACCTGTTAAACTCCGCTTAAAAATTGACCTTGTGTAATATCCTGCCCGAGCGGAGGGGTTGGTAAATAGTATCAAGAAGAAAATCATTGTAAGACGAATAAGACATGCTGATCACTGCTAGAGAAATAAGGACAAACTCATAAGCGACATTCTCCAATGGACACATGGACACACCAATGTTGGCTGACAAGCAAAAGCTATTATTCAATATTCATATCTCAACACTGTCTGAATACTGGGTGCCGAGTAGAAGACGTGGTAAAGACGATGGCCACACACACACACACATACACACACATACACACACACACACAGAGAGAGAGAGAGAGAGAAGAGAGAGAGAGAGAGAGAGAGAGAGAGAGAGAGAGAGAGAGCGTCATTGAATCCGTGTGTCGGCATGTTTTCATCGAGATGACGATGACAAACTCAATAACATTGGGATATTGCAAGCAAAAGTAAAATTGCAATATACGCGGTGCATCAATAAGTTTCCAGACTTTTTTTGTACAGGCATTTAAAATTGGCGTAGACTCTTGAAAATTCAGTATGTTATTGCTATACATCTTATAAGATGACTGACCAATTTTATGATTTCAGGTTTAAAGGAACAGCTACAACAGGAATTGGAATACACCCTACTAAAGCCTGATTGACACAGCTGGGAATTTCAAAAATGCAATCTGGACGTGAGGACACTTTAAAAGAACGATATGCAATAAAATTCTGTTTTAAACTTGTAAAAAAATCCACAGAAACAACGTATGGAATGCTTCAGACTGCTTTTGGAGCATCTTACATGAATCGAGCATCAGTTTTTGAGTGGCATAAGAGATTCAAGGAAGGCAGTGAGTCTGTGAGACATAATGAGAGGTGTGGGAGGAGTAAGAAAGTCAATGCACCAGAGTTGATTGGCCAAAGGGTTAGGGTTAGGGTTACTATGTTGAGGTTTTTTTAGGAAGTTCGTGAAGAGATTCCGCCGGGAGAGGCCAGCACTCTTCAAATCGGGTCAGTGGCATTTACACCAGGACAATGCACCAGTCCACTTCATCCTTGTCACAGACTATTTGACCAAGATGGGCATCAAGACAGTTCGTCACCCTCCCTATAGTCAGTACTGTCACGTGGTCTACCACTGAGAGGAGAGAAATAAGGAATTTCCCCTACCCCTCCGTGTTTGAATAAACAGGCCGCCAAAGACTGACCGATAAAAAGACGAATAGGAATGTAGGTCAATTCCTCGCGGCCGAAGTAACAAATCCCGGTCAGAATGAAAGCCACAGATGTTTGCACTCTGTGACCGGGTGAAAGAGATAGTAGTCCGAATGAATCACCTGACAGGGGGTAGAAAGAAGAAAGAGAAGATACTCTCAGACAGAACCCGTCAAAAAGCTAAGTAAACATTAAGACTGTTTCTCCCTACACTCTTCCTAAGTATTGCAAATACATACCCTCTCTCTCTCTCTCAATTTAAAGAAGGAAGAAAGAAAAGAATTAGGACGAAAGACATTTGTATATTGGATATTATCCGCTGATAATATAGCCGACACGTTAAATATGTGTGTCCGCATGTATTAAAAACCTTGTTATATTTCATATCTCACCTCGTGTCGAAATTTATTCATTGTGTTGTCTGCCTATCAAGTTGTCTTTTGCATGCTCCTTTTCAGCTTCGTTCGCCTCATATTATTCTCGCTAAATTATCTATTCGCCTTTAAAAATATGACACGGGAAATTGGAATTGTCGACTACGATAAATAGTATTATTAGTTCTAAACCTAGACGCCTAGGCGTAGGAAGAGGTAGTGGCCTGGTGTGTGTGTGTGTGTGTGTGTGTGTGTGTGTGTGTGTGTGTGTGTAATGTGAAATTTGGAAACCCCTTGCCAGTGGCGGTCAGTCTAGCCCCAAATTAACCCCAACATAATCTGCCAGTTTCCCTACGCCCAAAAGGGAATCTTAACTGGAACTTATTCTACGAGGGATCATGTGCCAGGCTGCCCGTCTTCACACGTGCGAAAAATAAACTCCCGTCTTGGGATAAGTATCTTAGGCCGCGTCACAATACCTTGCTCCCTGTGACTTTTGCTTATTCCCTAAGCTCAGAGGCTGTCGTTATGAGACAATTGAGGAGATGAAAGAGGCTGTTACGAAGGTCATTTACACGCTCACACAAGAGGACTTCCATGGGACCTTTGTGAAGTTGTTGGAACGGTACAATAAGTGCATTGCAGCCAGAGGAGATTATTTCAAAGGGGACTAGAGTTTCATGAGTGTACTATCAATGAAAGTACCCATACGAAAAAAGTCTGGAAACGTATTTAATGGTCCTCATATTTGTTGCTAAAATAAAATTGTAAAGATATATACGCAGCAAACTTATCTTATTTTTTAAATAAACGAATGATAATGAGGATTTTAAAAAATGAATATTTCTTATCAATTAAAAAAAAAAGTTAATTACTTATTTTTATATGTTTAGATGAGTGTTAAATAGCTTTTCAATTTTATTCCATAAATTTTTGAATGCATATGTCAATGTTGCCTAATCTCATTCCCATCTCTCTCTCTCTTTCTCACTTGTTCTCTCCCCCTTCCCCTCTGTTTCTCTCTCACTCTCTCTTACTCTCTCTCGTTCTCTCTTTCTTTTCTCTCTCTCTCTCTCTCTCTGCATTTATATCTTTGTATTTTTCCGTGCTTTTTTCTGACGTATGTACATATTCATTAGCATCATTTAATATATATATATATATATATATATATATATATCCGTGAGTAAATTGCAATAGATTTATTCAATTGTGTGTGAGAGAGAGAGAGAGAGAGAGAGAGAGAGAGAGAGAGAGAAATAGGATGATTTTAAAAGAAAAAGCAGAAGAGTAAGAAATAGGGAAAAAAGTACAAAAGAAACAAAAAAAGAAGGAGAAAAAGAATAGTATATACATATATATATATATATATATATATATATAGAGAGAGAGAGAGAGAGAGAGAGAGAGAGGGTGAGACGAGAAAATGTGTGTGAGTGATAAGAAAAGCCTCTTAAATTCTTCGAGTTTCGTTTTGCAACTTTGAATTAATTCAAAAGTTCAAGTATTCCTTACAAAACCCATATCATCTGGATTTGAAAGTAAACACCAGAAATGGAAAGGCTATGAATGAAACATATTGAGAACCTTTGTTAAAAATTCAGCAATGAAATTTAAAACATGCTCTGAAAATCAAAATATTGGAATATCTAAAATGGATTATATATATACTATATATATACGCTTATACACACACACACACACACACACATATATATATATATATATATATGTATACAAGAGTCGTTCAAAAAATTCCTAACCTTACTCTTAAGGATTCGGAGGGTCAGAAGTGTCATGGAAATATGAACGCTTTTTAGCTTGTACACTGACATAAGCGTTCTTACGAACCAACTTGCAGATAGCTTGATCATCACCAAGACCTCAGTAAAAATATTCAACTACGGCTCTTCTTTCTGAGTAAAGCCTAAAACATTTTGAACTTCCTTTATATTTATATATATATATATATATATATATATATATATATATATATATATATGTGCATCTTCATCATTATCATGTCGTGCTGCTATCACGGATTTCCCTAACTTCCTTTCGTCATCCGTCTCTATCATCCTTCCTTTCCGGTACGTCTTTCAGGCTTCATCCTTTGTCCGTACACAGATCTTGATATGTTCTGGCTGATCGTCCTACACTTGCTCGTCCGTGTGAAGGGGTCCATAGAACATCGCTTATGAGTTGGTCCTTACTTTTCCAGCAGTGGCCCGTTTATCTTGTTCGTTTAATTTGGATGTCTTCGAGATGAGTGGTTGGTGGCCGTACTGCTGCTGTTTTGTGGGATGTTGCTTCCAGGATTTGTTTAATATAGCTTATTCAATTGCCGTCAAGCTTTTTCTCTATACTCTTAGCGTCCAAGTGATGCATCCATACAATAGTATGGACACGACGGTACTTGAAATATATATATATATATATATATATATATATATACATATATATATATATATATATATATAAACTTTTTGATGTATTTAATGGTATAGATGCTTATCTGCGACCATAGGTTTCATTAAGTCTTTATAAGACAATCACCAGTGATTGTCGTAATAAGACAGCATGAAACCAATGGTCGCAGTTAAGCATCTATGTCATTAAATATATTTAAAAAAAAACAAACTAATATATATCTATTCATTATCATATTTACCCAACCCCTCCGCTCGGGCAGGATATGACACATGGTCAATTTTTTAAGCGGAGTTTAACAGGTTTGAATTCGGAGTTTTCCTTCTCCTAGACTAGTTGCCTCACCAAGGCTGAAGAACCTAGTCTGCCCTACTATTTACCCATAGCTGGAGGGAGAATAATTGGATTCATACCTTTCCCAAGGGTATTAGTGCTATGTGAAATGCAATCAGTCCAGGATTTGAACTCGTGTTGTCGGGTCCACTTCCTACGACGATAACCATTACACCACGTGCACCTCCTCCTACGACGATAACCTTTACACCAGCTCTATTACAGATATTGCGCCCTCTCCAAATTATACCGCATTTGATCTGCCAAAAATCTATCAAGTTAGTGACAACCATTTACTATTGTTTTATATGTATATATATATATATATATATATATATATATATATATAAAATTAACTTAAATCGCGAGATGGAAATCTTCTACTAAAGTATCACCTTTTCGGATCATCAGGAACCCTTAACTCCAACTCTTGGAGTTATATATATATATATATATATATATATATATATATATATATATATATATATATAACAACAGTAAATGGTTGTCACTAACTAGGTAGATTTTTGGCAGATCAAATGCGGTATAATTTGGAGAGTGCTCAATATCTGTAATAGAGCTGATATATAATCTAATAATGAATAGATACATATTAGTTTTTTTTTTTTATATATATTTAATGGCATAGATGCTTATCTGCGACCATTGGTTTCATGCTGTCTTATTACGACAATCACTGGGCAGAGAAAGCTTTCTCTGCCCGATGATTGTCTTATAAAGACTTAATGAAACCTATGGTCGCAGATAAGCGTCTCTGCCATTAAATACATAAAAAAGTTTATATATATATATATATATATATATATATATATATTTATACTTTAAGAAAAAACAACGAAACCGATTGCACTGTATTATTGGTACATTGAGCTCTTTACCGGGAAAATCTTAAATATTCATTCATGAATAATTTCTTGTCCTGATGGAATTACTCCCAACTCCGTTTTAACTGGACCAAGAATACTATATATATATATATATATATATATATATATATATATATATGCATATATATATATTTTAAGTACCGTCGTGTCCATACTATTGTATGGATAATTGGCTCCACTTGTGTTGAGCACTTTTGTAATTGTAGCATTGCAGGATTCGCTGAAGGTTTTTAGTTTTCTTTTGACCAACTGACAGCGTATCCCTTGATTTTTTTTTCAAGGGGTCGGACAATGTTGGCCTTTTTTTTTTTTTTTTTTGAACTATAATTTTTTCTTTTCCCCCGGGCAGTGATTCGAGATACTTTTATCTCTTGTTCCTGGCGGGGTTTTTATCGTTTTTTTTTCTGGTACCGTGGTAGATATTAGATTAGTAAATAGATAGATGGATAGATAGAAAAAGTTATTATTATTTGTAATTGAACCAGAGCGAATTGAGGAAATAAAATAACAAGTAAGAAAATGTGAGCGAACGTGATTGTAAATGAGAACGGAAGACAGAAGATAGACATGTAGATAGATAGTAATGATTAAAGAAGCTGGGAGTGCTGTTGAGGAAATGTAAGTTTTAGAACTTAAAATGGACAATATTAAAAGTTTTTTAATCAAATGAAAAATAAAAAAGAAACATTTTAAGAACATATAGTTTTAATTCACCGTCCACTTCAGATCTGTCACCGAAAAATTTAAAGTAGTTAAACTGACAGAAGATAAAATAGCTCAAGAATGAAAAATGACGCTTAATTGCAAAGATTTAAACTATGAGTATGTTCCTTGGAGAGAGAAGACATCAATAATCGATTCAAATGTTATGTTTTTGATTTAATGAAAAAAGAACTTTTTTTATGAATAGAAAGTGCGCTTCAAATCATCGTTCACAGAAAGCTGTAAAGTTTTAGTTTTGTGAGTTTTGTCAGATGAATCTTTATCAGTATTACGGAGTCCTTTTATGAATGGTGTTTAAACTCGTATATTTTCCCGCCTATCAGTCTGCGTACGCGTGCACACACACACACACACACACACACACACACACACACACACACACACACACACACACACACACACACACAGATTCTTTAGTCTACCAATAATTCTAGGTTAATAAATGTAGATTAATTCAGTTGATATTCATGTATTTACCCAAACCACTCAACGCAAGCAGTATGTGGCATAAGATCAGTTTTTAAGAGGAATTTAACAAGTGTTTAATTCAGTATTTTACCTTCTCCTAGACCGGTTACTCTACTAAGATTAAAGAGCCTTATTATTTACCTATAGCTGAAGGGAGGATAGTTGGATGCATACCATTCCTAAGGGTATAAGCACTATGTAAAATGCAAACAGCCTCGTCCAAGATTTGAACTCGGGTCACTGTGTCCATTTCCTTACACGATAACCATTGCACCACGTGTGCCTTGAAATATATTTAAATAAAATAAATATATACTCATCCATGAATTAATAAAACTTTTATTACAGATACTATGTTCTTTTACATATATATCAAACTTGATTTTACCTGAATCGATATTATCAATGGTAAATATAATTTTTCACCGTCTTATTCGTGAAATACACAAACATTCACGATTACTAGCTGTCACACTTATACAAAATATTATTCGTAAAATAAGTTAAGAGTTCATGATAAATCTCAATTATTGTCATAATCTGGTATGATCCTATTTACCCAACCCCTCCGCTCGGGCAGGATATGACACATGGTCAATTTTTAAGCGGAGTTTAACAGGTTTGAATTCAGAGTTTTCCTTCTCCTAGACTAGTTGCCTCACCAAGGCTGAAGAACTCAGTCTGTCCTACTATTTACCCATAGCTGGAGGGAGAATATTTGGATTCATACCTTTCCCAAGGGTATTAGTGCTTTGGGAAATGCAATCAGTCTCGTCCAGGATTTGAACTCGTGTCGCTGTGTCCATTTCCTACGACGATAACGATTACACCACGGGCACCTCCATAATCTGGTTTGATAATCTAAGAATAGTTAAAGTAGCCAAATATTGTAATTTTTTTGAAAACTATCATAAGGCAAGAAATAAATATATGAAACAAAAAAATTTGCTGCCTTAATTTTTCCCGTATTTCTAAGCGAATTTAATCTACAGAAATATTAGATTATGCGTTATATAATCGACGATCGAATTACTACCCTTAGTTAAAATTATAGGATTAACACACTTCGAGGATAATCACTTTGTTTTTTTCTCTTTATTATTTAACAGTGGCTTCCACGTAAATGCAAACGAAACGGCATGCATGTGTTTTAATCGGGAAGGACCCATCTCCACTCTAAATGGCGTTCCTCTAAAATTAGTAAACAAGTTCCCGTACCTCGTCTTATCTACAGAAAGTAATATCAATATGCGCCTAGCGAAGGCATGAACAGCTATCGATCATATGGAAGTCTGATCTATCCGATATAATAAAAGGGGATTTCTCTCAAGCTGTTGTGCCAGTACTACGACATGGACGCTCTATATGGACACTAACAAAATACATAAAGAAAAAGCTAGATGGGAACTATACAAGAATGCTATGAGCTATTTCAAACAAATCCTGCAAGCAACATCCTACAAAACAGCGGTTGTATGGTCACTTACCCACCGTCTCAAAAACCATCCAAATCAAAAGTACAAGACATATGGGATACTGCTAGAGAAGCAAGGATGAACTCATATTTGACGTTCTCCTATGGACCCCTTCACATGGTCGTACCAGTGTTGGCCGACTAGTAAGAACTTACCTACAACAGCTCTGCACAGACACAGGATATAACATGGAAGACCCGCTGGAAGTGGAAAGCGTTGTATGAGAGAGAGAGAGAGAGAGAGAGAGAGAGAGAGAGAGAGAGAGAGAGAGAGAGAGAAGGAGAGGGGAGAATCCGTGTTAGCAGTGCAACTTGTTGATGAAATTAATAACTGATTTATTTCAAAATATTTTAATTTAATAGCTGAACATTCTTGCTATGTAGAATATTCCTTAAATGAACTAGATTAAATTATTCAAATTAATTTTATATTTCTTTCGCTATCCATGCTGAGGAAAATATGGAATAACCCAACATTGAGAAAGAAATTGGAATAATCTTGTAATTTGCATATGTAAAACAAATGCCAACAGAAAGTTAGATATACTAATCGGTCGACGGTTAAAAGCCAGTTCTGGCAAAGCGCGATAAACGGCTGGGCATAGCTAATTGAAAAAAAACCCCCAAAAAACAAAAACAAAAACAAACCCCACAACATGGCGCTATCAAAAGACCTGTCTCGTAAAACAATGGAAAAGATAATAAAACTTGCTCAAGAATGCAATCCACAGTAAAGTTTAACGGAAGACGGTTATTGTTCCCGGAAAATGATGTCAAAAATTTGTTATAAATATAAAAGGAATGGAGCGATTAAAAACCTCATATTAGTTGATCATGAAATACATCAAAGCATTAAGATGATATACTTAAAAACTTGAAAATAGAAAATGTACAAGAAAACAAATTAAAAACAAATTAGTCGAAATAAGTGTCAATGTTTGTGACGGAACTGAACGAAATCACCTAAATGAAATTGTATTTACACACATTAAAGTCAAACAAAAATTGATACTAACACACAAAGAAAAGAAAATGAGGTTAAAGTGGGCTAAAGAAAAATAATTATGGCTTGTGAACAGTTGGATGAAAGGAATATTCAATGATGAATCAAGTATTTGTATTGGCCAAAACGATGATGCGGGAACTTTTGTCTGGTCCGTTCAAATGAAACATAAAGATGACTGCCTGAAGAAAAGTAAATTTCTAAAAAAAAAAAAATACAATTCAAATGGGGTGGTCTATAATTCAAGGACCAGGAGAAATGGCAATCATTATGTCAACAATAATGCTCATGGGTTTATTGAAATCCATTAGTGAAGCCTCACCATCAGATTGTTTGGTGTCATATCCAGGACACTTATTTGGGGGGGGTCTTACCCCTCTGCAGAGATGTAGTAGGTGTATTCTACAGCCCCAACCAACTGGGCAACAATTCAATTAAACAGCAGTTATTTGTTTACACAGTTAAATGATTAAACTGTTCTATTTCTGACAATTCAGTTTAGCATGTCATTTGTTTGCACACAGTTTAAAAGTGGGTCCTATCAATGGGTCAAACAATTCCCTTTGACCCATTGATAGAACCCTATCAGGTGCAACCACTCCAGGCCAGAGTGGACTTGGAAGTGATAGCAGTTTAGGAAATCAATGCCTGAGAGAAATAAGGGACATAAAATATTGTGAAGGGGGCAACTAAATATTATCTTTTTGTCAAGAAATATCATAATTCTTTTTTCAGTACTGGATTTGTCCTCAATGTTTTTCTGTGTTGCTTGAAAAAATATACCACTAATTTAAATAATTAAATCTGTTTTGTTTAATCATCATCATCATCATCATCATCATCATCATCATCATCATCATCATCATCATCATCATCATCAGGTCGTGGTGATAACATGGATTCCCTTGGCTCACTCTCACCATACGTTTCTATCAGCCATCACCCTTGGGAACAGCTTCTACACGGCACTCGGTGTCCGTACAGAGTTTATGCATGTAAGTTTTTGTGGGTCGGTCAACACTGATCTGTCTACATAAAGGAGTCCACGGGAGGAGGTAACTTATTTTGTTATTACTTTCCCAGCACTGTCCGGCATTTTTTGTCTGTCTTAGATGGTTTGTGGGATGGGCGGTAAATGACCATATAGCAACTGTTTTGTGGAGTGCCGCTTCTAGGATTTGTTCAGAACTGCAGGATTAACAGCTACTACATAAAACGTGTTTTGTGTCTTATCTTTTATTAATCTATTTACTGCTAAATAAAAAAAATTCCAGTGAACATCCTCTAAGTTTGCTAATTCTATGATTTTTGCCAGGGTTAGAAACTGATCAGTTCATTGGTATTTATTGAACTTGTCACTGTTTTTAGATAGATCATCCATTTCATCAGAATTAAAATACCGGGCAAATAGCTGACAAGATGAGCAAGTGGTTAAGTCGACGGACAGCAAATCTAATGGATTCCCCCCGCCCCAGAGAATTCGAATCTGAACCTTGTCGACGCTGTAGATTTATTTACCTTATTTTAGTAAATTTTATTGAAGATTCGCTATTGTTTTTTTCCAGAGAATTATCAATTTACGACCATGCCAAAAAAGAAGCTATTAATCAAGCAAAAATGCTTTTAATCATGCAAAAAAGATTTTAATTAAGCAAAAAATGGTTTTAATCATGCAAAAAAAGCCATTAATCAAGTAAAAAAAAAGCTTTTAATCATACAAAAAAGCTTTTGATCAGGTAAAAAAGGAAAGCTTTTATCATGCTAAAAAAACTTTGTGAAAAAAAATTTAATCTAGTAAAAAAAGTCATTAAACATGCAAAAAAGCTTTTAATCATGAAAAAAAAAAAGCATTTAATCATGAAAAAGAACAAGCTTTTAATCATACAAAAAGGCTTTTACTCATGCAGATAAAAGCTTTTAATCATACATAAGCAAAAGCTTTAATCATGCAATAAGAGCTTCTAATCATGCAAAAAATAGCTTTAATCGTACAAAAAAAAAAAAAATTTTTAATCATGTAAAAAGAATGAAAGCTTTTAATCACGCAAAAAAAAAAAAATCATACTTTTATTCATGCAAAAAAAAAAAAAGCTTTTAATACTGAGAAAAAATAATCATGTAAAAAAAAAGAAGCTTTTAATTATAAAAAAACACACAAAGCTTTAAATTATGCAAAATATCTTTTAATGATGCAAAAAATGAAAAAAAAATTAATCATGTAAAAAAAGTCATTAATCTTGCAAAAATAAAGCGTTTAATCATACAAGAAAACCTTTAATCATGCAAAAAGCTTTTAATAATGCAAAAAAAGCTTTTAATAATGCAAAAAAAAAGCTTTTAATCGTGCTAAAAAGCTTTTAAACTTGCACAAAAACTTTTAATGATTCACAAAAAAAAAAAAAAAAAAGCTTTTAATCGAGCAAAAAACAAAAAACAAAAAAGAAACAAACTACGATTGATCTTGGTTTCAGGGCTTAAGTGTGAAGTGAAACACAAACAGCTTCGTACTGCACAGCAAAACCATCGATAAAATTTAATACTTTGAAAACAGTCTTTTCTGTTCAATTACGGCATTCAAACAAGTCAGATGCTCATGGTAGCGGTATGTAGTAAGATTTTGTTCAGGTTCTAGCAATTTATAATATATATATATATATATATATATATATATATATATATATATATATATATATATATATATATATATATATATATATATATATATATATATAAGTCCGACTTGGGAAGACGTAGCCCGGGAGGTGGCCGTGGCCGCTGTAGGGAATACGTACCTATAAAAAAAAGACACATTAGGTTAAGTGGTCGCGCAATTTACCATGACTTGTTAATTCGGCTTCGCTTATATGTGGCATGAACCGGTGGCCCAGTGGTAGAGTTTCGGCTTCTGCATACTGTGGGTGTTGGTTCAATCTCCCGTGGTGGAAATCACAGTGTGCACTGCAGATGAGACCTAATAAGGTCGAAACAGCTGTTCAGTACTCCGTATGTAGGTATGTGCCGGATTTTCTTGTCATGGTAAATTCTAACTTAATGTATCAATTCCTCCATTCAAAATTATATTTTCCTGCCCCTGAGGCTTATGTTATGAGGACTCATAACTCCGACTTGGGAAGACGTAGCCCCAAGGGTGGCCGTGTCCGCTGGAAGGAATACATACCTATAAAAAAAGACACATTAGGTCATATATATATATATATATATATATATATTTCACCTAGTGCAGAATGTTTTGTTTATGCAGAGATATTGAAGGTCGTCTAGAAACTAGACAATCTTGTCGTTTTACGTCCCAAAAAATTAAGAAATAATTAAACTTAAAATACTTATAAGATTATTCTGATGATGTGTGAAAGATGGAGTTTAGGTATATAAATGAGTCATTATATGTATACTTTGACATATGAGAATCTGTATTTATGTAATTTTTCTTCCATATTGATTAACTGAATGGTATTACAAGCTGACTATAGAACATTTGCGTGAAACAATATTTCAACGTATTTACTAAATATGTGTTGACTTTCTCTAATATCAATATCATTTTATTGCACTAGACGACCCGTAAATCAGCTGGGTTCCCATCGTATTATCGATTTATGATTATGCTTTTGAAGGAGTGAAGGATGGTAATATGTACTTCGTTGCTATCTCTGTAATATTAAAAGTTTGGATGACTAAGAAATGATATTCAGTTTTTATGTAAGTAAAGTTGGCGACCGTAGTCGAATGCGACCCTAACGCTCCCTTTTTTCAATAGCTACTACACAGAGGTGTAGGGTAGGGCGCTACGTCAATTTTTTTTATTTCTTCACTTTATCCTTGATCCGTGCTTTATAATGCTGAGTGTTAAGCAAGGCAGCATCAAGTACCATTTTTGAGTCTTTGATATGACTCAACCTGGTCTCCTGGACCATTGCCGAACACTCAACTCTGATGGTGTAATGGTTAGCAGACTAGCAAACCTACACGAGAGAGTTCGAGTATGATTGGGTGCCCCATTTATATGGCCTTGTGCCCTATTAAAGCAAAAAAATCCCAGTAAATTACTAGGGCGTTTCTGGTGATGTAATGGTTAGCAAGCTAGACTAGCAAACCTATCATTGGGTGCCCCAATCATTTGGCCTTGTATCATAGCTAAGCAAAAAGATTTAGTTTATATTTAGACTGAGGAGAAATATGCTTCATTGTTTAAATTAATGCATTTTAAAGTGTATTGCTCAAATAAATATCTCACTATATCGTGAGATTTTTTATGTGTTACTGATGCAAACGCACACACAGGTTTGGCTTGGTTTCTTTGTTTAATGGAATATCAATCTATGTAGGGTCGTTTAATGCCAAAGCCATCCTTCTAGAAGAACAGGAGTGGTGCTATTTAACCCAAAGCCGTGAGGATAAGGGATACCTTTCCTAAGGGTATTTCTCCCAATGTGAACGTAATAGATAGATTGGAGTTCGAACGCGCTTACTACGATTCCACAGCCCAGTGTTTTAATCATTTCACCACAAGGACACCCCCAACATGTATATATGAGACAAATGCAATGAAAATTTTTGCATTGTATTGAGATATGTAAATGTGTTTGAATGCTCAGATAAGCAGGCATTATTTACATTTTACATCAAGCTTAAATCTAAGCATTTTTATTTTTATTTTTTTTAATAATATTCTGTAAATTGATTTTATTTCCTTTGTGTTTTGGAAATGTAAATTGATTTTATGAAATAATAATTTTGATATTGTATACTATTTTTCATTTTTCATTTTTCATTTTTCATTTTTACTTAAATTTCTTCTCTGATTTTTTTTCTCCTTTTTTATTTCATTTTGTCCTTGTTCTTTTCCGCCTCATTTCCTTTCTAATAATTTTAACTTTTTCTTTTAATATTTTTTTCGCTATACTAAGTCTTTACGTTTCATACACTTATTGTACTCTCGTTGTAAAATATAAAGAAATCAATTTAAATAATTTACACGTACACGTATATTTTTGCAGTTAATATACGGATAAATAATTGATTTTTTAAAATTATTTTAAATCATTCCTTTTTACTCATATTGAACTTATGTACATACAAACATAAGATTATAGATTTATGTA
Source organism: Sepioteuthis lessoniana (assembly GCA_963585895.1). Lineage (NCBI taxonomy): Eukaryota > Metazoa > Mollusca > Cephalopoda > Myopsida > Loliginidae > Sepioteuthis > Sepioteuthis lessoniana. The sequence goes on along the minus strand of CAUZXS010006230.1, from coordinate 1,019 downwards.
TATTAGTTTTCTTTCTTTCTTTCTTTCTTTCTTTCTTAAAAATGGCGAGAGATGATTCAAAATAATAATAATATACAACTGATTGAAATTAATTCATTGTTAAATTACTTGTGAATAAATTACATTTCACTGAAACAGAAATTATTTATGACTCATATATATATATATATATATATATATATATATATATATATATATATATATATATATATATATATATATATATATATATATATATATATATATGGAGGTGCCCGTGGTGTAATGGTTATCGTTGTAGGAAATGGACACGGCGACACAAATTCAAATCTTGGACGAGACTGATGGCATTTCACATAGCATTAATACCCTTGGGAAAGATATGAATCCAATAATTCTCCCTCCAGCTAAGGGTAAATAGTAGGGCAACCTTGGTGAGGCAACTAGTCTAGGAGAAGGAAAACTCTGAATTCAAACCTGTTAAACTCCGCTTAAAAATTGACCTTGTGTCATATCTTGCCCGAGCGGAGGGGTATTACCCTTGGGAAAGGTATGAATCCAATTATTCTCCCTCCAGCTATGGGTAAATAGTAGGACAGACTGGATTCTCCAGCCATGGTGAGGCAAACTAGTCTAGGAGAAGAAAAACTCTGATTGAGAAAGGTTGTTGGCATGAATCTTTGGCCCATTCCTTTTCCTTTCTTCTTATTTCCAAAGTCTGGTTGGTTCTACATAGGGCTTCATCCTAATAAACAAATCCTCTGTATTAGGCTCCCATGCATTGAGATCTGAGATCGACACTAGAGAGTCCATCACACACACACACACACACACACACACACACACACACACACACACACACACACACACACACACGTATATAAAGATTAAAGTATTGAAAAAATTAAAAATCTGTATTCTTTAAGCAATACAATCTGTATCATTTATCTATTATAGTCACCTAGGATTTTTGTAAAAATACAGAGAGAGAGAGAGATGATTTCTTTCAAGTGAGATTATTCTGATGTCATTGTACAATC
>CAUZXS010006229.1:402563-440063 GCA_963585895.1 Sepioteuthis lessoniana | reverse complement strand
CATACTCATATTTATCGATATGGTAGAGTATCCGTAGAAATATAAAGTTATCTAAAGCACATTACTTGATCGATTTAGTATAAAAATTTTCTTAATTTGCCGACAGTCAACTAATTCATAAGCGAAAGCATTATAAACCATAATTAATCCGAATTTTAAAAAAATAATATAACTGTTTTTTCTTACTAAACTTTTCACACAGGCCTCATAATATCTACAATGTTTGTTGGTTTAAGCACAGCTTTCAGTTCTTTATTCTAGGATGCTTGAATTTGGAGTGTGGATCGAAAAATAAAAATAAGGATATATTAAGGATTGATCTCAGGTCTTTATTTTCAGAGCAAAGTTTTTTTCCTTAGCTGCACTTTAGCTGATTTGGCAACTTGAAATTCATGTTTTACTTTTGATCTGCATATTTAATAAATTCTAATATGACAATCTATAAAAATAAACCCTCAGATGAAAGCAAATGAATATTAAAAAAAAAAAATAATAATGGTAATAAATGTATTATATATTTTGAGTGACGGACAGGAAGCAAGTTTATTTCTAGGGATTTCAATTTTTACAATGCGTCTAATACTTTTAGCCTTTTGTCAAATTTAACTCAACTAAACCCAGTAAATGACCGCTTAATATAGCATAGACAGGATTATGGTCACGTGTCACAAAGTGGCAATGTTTAGATTGTGCTACACCAGTTTTCAAATAAATAGGAGTCCTTGCCTTGAGAATCAGCATTAGAAATTTTGATTTTTAACTGATTTTCAATATTGACGCCTAACACTGGTTGGGGAGAAATCGGGAACAAAGCTAAATATGAGGCAGATTAGTATTTATTTAATTAGTCAAATTTTGATACAATTATATTATCAGTGAGAACTGGGCACAATTCTTTAACAAATAGGTTTACAACATGTCAAAATATTACAGTAGGTAGCCACTTTTCTCTTCTTTATTGATAAGTAATTAATTATAAATTCTAAAAATAATAATAACAACAATTAACGACCATGGGTTCACAAAAATATCAAAATAAAAAATGAAAAAAGTAAAACGAAACAAAACAAAAAATAAATAAACAAAAGGTAGCTTACCTTTTTGTTATTCAGTTAATTCACTCATATGTGCATGTGTATTTGGAAAGAAATGTATAAATCTGTGTGTATGTGTGAGTGTTTGTGTGTGTTTGTTAACGTGTGCATACATGCACATGCGATACTAGCGCTTTAGCCAGTATTTAGATACATGATTTAAACCTCTACCCGAAACATTCAAGTGAATGGAGGAATAATTTTGTTGAAAGAAAATAGGGTATAGCAGGATAGAATATTTGAATTGTGGCTTATAAAATCTTGATTTTTTTTTTTTTTTTACTCGTTATACGTGTCCACTTTCTTTTATCGTTCCCTAGAATATTCAAGATGTCTTTTTTCTTTTTCTTCTTCTTTATTGTCTTATTCTTTCTTCTGTCCCTCTCCAGCTCTTGAGGATTTCTTTTTACATACATTCTATTACCTACTTTTAGTGTGGGTAGTTTTATGAAGTCGGCAACTGGTCTAATAAATGTGCCCACTGACGGCTTTTACAATGTGCTTATCCTTTTGGTCAGGATGTAAATATGAACTAATCTTGGTCAGTAATCTGGCCTGACTAAGATTTACTTTCCATGAAAAAAATCAAGAAAAGATTCTTCTGGCCAGGCGATCTAGTAGATTTTTTCAGATGTTGCCGACAGATCAAGACAACTCATAAGGTGGTGGTCATAATTTTATATATATATATATATATATATATATATATATATAGAGAGAGAGAGAGAGAGAGTGAAACAGAAATAGAGAGAGACGTATGTATGTCTGGCGGTGAATCTGTTTGTGTTGAGCTATTAAAGACTAAGAGCACTGAACTAAACATTTATTATCTAGATCTCAAGCAAAGAATGAATATATATATATATAGATAGATAGATAGATAGATATTCATAATTTTTCATGTAGATGTGCTCACGTATTAAATTCGAAATTCATGGCTACACTTTATGAAGTTTTAAATTAATTCAAACAGTTGCAGACATCATTTTTAACTTGGGTTAACCTTTGAATTAATTACGACTAGGTGCATATATATATATATATATATATATATATATATATATATATATATATGTGTGTGTGTGTGTGTGTGTGTGTGTGTGTGTGTGTGTGTGAGAGAGAGTGTGTGAGAGAGTGTGTGGGAAGATAGTGCTATCCCGGAAAGTGTCTTTTTATAGTTAATGCAATTAACTTCTTGATTAATTCGGCCCAAACATATATATATGAGTTTTGTTCGAAAAATATCTAGACTAAATTATTTTCTCAGACATGAATTAACAATGAATGAAAAATTAAGTTTCTTCACAATGGTTATTTCTGGTAGTCCTAAAAATTTACCATTAGTCGAATCACTTCTTGAAGTCCTCTTTGCTTTAATGATAAGTTGAGTCCTCGTATTCTTTTTAATTATCTCAAGAACTCGAATGTTACCCTTGAGATGAAATTTCATTTGGGGATATGTGAGAAAAAAGAGAAAAAAAGATGCTTGATGCTATGTCAGGCAGGTATGGATTTTTGTCTTTCAAACCCTGCTTTATAATTTTTATAAGATTGGCAGAGATTACTCTAGACAACATTGCACACATCTACACAGATTTTTGAATTTAGTCGATAAGTTGTGCATTTCATTTCATTTTAATGGTAAATTTTAAAATGAAAAAAAAAAAAAACTTCAGTCTCGATATTATTCTTAATAACATTGTATATAGTATTCTTCATTCATAAGGCCTTAGTTTTATAAAAACTCAACGAATAATAATTATAATAACAACAACAATAATAATAATAAATCCACAAAAAGGTGAATTTGCCGAGTTGTGGACTTTGCCGTCCCGGATGACCATAGAGTAAAATTGAAAGAAAGCGAAAAGAAGGATAAGTACTTGGACCTTGCTCGGGAATTGAAAAAAACTGTGAAACATGAAAGTGACAGTTATACCAATTGTAATTGGTGCTCTTGGTACAGTCACAAAAGGACTGATGCAAGGAGTGGAGGATTTGGAAATAAGAGGACGAGTGGAGACCATCCAAACTACAGCATTGTTAAGATCGACCAGAATACCGCGAAGAGTCCCCGTGACTTGATAAGACTTGCTGTCACCCAAACTCCAGTGGAAGACCATCAGCTTACCATGATGTGAAAAACTTGAAAAGGAGTAGCAATAATAATAATAATAGAACAAAAAAAAATAGAACCCCCCGAATAGTGGACTTTACCGTCCCGACTGAGAACAGAGTAAACTAGAAGTCGGTGAAAAAAGGGATGAATATCTGAACCTTGCTTGAAAGCTGAAGAAGCTATAGAGTATGAAAGTGACAGTGATACCAATTGTAGGTGGTTTACTTGAAACTATCGCCAAAGGATTGATAAAGGAACTGGAGGATTTGAAAATAAGAAGACATGAGGAGGCATTACTAAAATCGACCAGAATACTGAGAAGTCTCTTGGAGGCTTGTTGTCACTCAAACTCCAGTGAAAAACCATCTGCTAACGTTGGTGTGAAAAACTCTCAAAGAAGTAAAATGATGATGATAATAATAATGATAATAGAGATCGGCCAGAATACTGTGAAGAATCCTGGAGACTTGCTCTCCACCAAACTCCAGTGAAAAACCATTTGGGTGAAAAACTCTCAAAGTAGTAAATAAAAATGTTAATAATAATAACAATAATAGTAATAATAATGATAATAATAATAATAATAGAGATCGGCCAGAATACTGAGAAGAGTCCTGGTGACTTAAGGAGATTTGCTCTCCACCAAACTCCGGTGAAAAAACATCAGCTAACTTTGTTGTGAGAAACTCTCAAAAAAGTAAAATAATAATAATAATATTACTTCTTTTTTTATTTTCAATCTTTTCATCTATAATAAAACTTTAGAGTAGTAGATGTTGAATAAGTAATGGGTAACCATGTCATTTTTATAATAAACCTCATCCGCATCACCGCTTAAATTGGAGAGTCGTTCTTATCAAGAGGTCTGAGCAATACTGTCCTTACACCTAATAAGATTACTTTATACCTCAAATGTTATTTCGCTGTCGTTTCATCTTCACGAGATGAAAAGATATTTACTCTTCAATAAAATCTATTGTAAAAGACACTATGCTTCTGTTCTTTGTTCCACTAAGTTCTTTTGTGGTATTTCTAAGAGCAAATATATAGCCCTCACCTTTCTAGCCGGTTATAACCCCTTTTAGTTATCTATTTGATCATCAAATAATAGCCGCTTTTTTTATAATCATTGTCTGATTTCATTTTAAAGTGGCTTTCAAAACTAATCGAACTGTCTCATGCTAGATCGTTGGTGAACAATCTGCTTCTTTGGGAGCATTTATAATTTCTCTGTTAACGTTAGCGTTATGGTTATCGTCGTGTAAAGTTAATTCTGCTACCCAAGTTCAAAACCTGAACGAACCTGTTTGCATTTCGCAGTGCGTTTATACCCTTGAGAAATTTATGAATCTATTATCGGTAAATTGTCAAGCAGACAGGGCTCTTTAACTATAGTATGGCAGTCAGTCTAGGAAATGGAAAATTGAAACCAAACCAGTTGTAGACCTTAAGAGGGATGGGCTCTGTTAGGCTGTTCCTTATTAAGACATGCTACATGAATAGCACACACGCGAACAAATATTAGATTAGGTTATATGGTCTAATGGCATACCGACCCCCAAAATAAGGTTACTAGACAAATGAGGAAAAAAATGGATGCCTTAATCCCATTAACAAGTGACCGGTTGCTCCTGCTTTCGTAGTTCTAGGTTCAGAGTCGAAGTTTTGTCCTGTCCTGTTGGAGCAGGTATTTTCATATTTTCCCCTCCAGCAGAATTTTCCTTTGAGCCTTTAAACGCTGCTAATTTATCACATTTTTATTGACGTGTAAATTAAATATCATCATAAAATCTAGCTCTACAGACCTTTTTCCCTATTTTCCCGCAAAAATGCTTGATCACCTGAAAATCTTATTTTCTAATTGTTATTCCCATTATATATATATACATATATATATATATAGCCACACTGCAGAGTTGTGATATAACGAAACAGTCTTTCTGTAGATGACAATATATGCACCCCCTACCCTGTGGAGTTTAATTATCTTGCAAAGTAAGTAACAATTGCCACTCGCGTTAGTTTAAAACTCTTCTAATGAATTGAGCTCTCGGTAGCCGTTAAGCGGATATACATAAACAAAAAGTGATACATAAGCGTTTAAAATTCCTTCGCTTACGCTAGTTTCCTCGTAGCTGTGTGGTAGAATCTTCGGTTGGCGTCTGAATCAGCCGGGTTTCGATCCTAGCTTCGAGAAACTCGCGTGTCTTGCCACACTGCAGAATTGTGATACAACGAAACGACACGCACTCATATATATAAGGAGAAAAAAAAAACAATACCAAGGTTATTCAGGTTTAAAGTAATAAAATTCAAATTTGAAATACCTTTTAAAAAGAAAATAAACGAACTACTCATTTCTATAGTCCATTCAAAGCAACATATAAACTGACAATAAAATAACTCACCCCATTGTTAGGGCTTAATATACACTAAATGTATTCTCTGCAGCGGGTTAAGACAACTCCAAAAATTTGTCTCCCGAGTATCGGCATCTAATTGTGAGGTTCTAATTCTAGAGGTATGGGCAGTGTGAATTATCCATTCAAAGTCATTACTCTCCGGCCCACTCTGACCCAGAGTGGTAGTACCTGTTGTTATGGTCAAATCTATAGGTCAAATGAATTTATTTAGAAATTACAAGAATTAGATATGAATACTTGATATCATATAAATGTAAATTATTTGTATTTAGAATAATTACTTAAAGCTACAATTTTTGACCTTATATTATTACTTATTTGAAACCATATAACTGTGTGTTAACAAATTGAATTTTACGGGAATTGCAAAGGGAGCCTTCGGGTCACCTTCAACTTTGGTCGCCAACTTTACTTACTTATATCATCTATTGAGTTAAGACCATAAACTAAAAAAGAAAAACTCAATAAATACCAAGATCTTGCTGGAGACCTGGACAGTTTAGGGAAAATGAAGGTGACAATGATACCAATCATTTGATAGCCCTTGTAGATTATTTCAATACAAATTCTGCTTATGCGTAAATATTATATATATATATGATTTTTAAACGAGTGAGAGCTTATTTGTTTGCACATAGAAGAATTGCTATCAAATGCAAATAATTCTATTCAACATTATTTATTCGTTTGCTCACATATAAACGATTTCAAGTATAGTAAATGATTTAACTGCTCTTTTTGACCCATAGATGGGATCCTAAGAGATACTATCACTCCGGATCAGAGTGGTCATGGAAGTAATAGCAATGAAGTAGTACAACGTATTACACTGAGTTCCAGAACCATCAAATAGTTTAGCGTTATATCCATATAGCTGGTGAGAGTCTTATGCCTCTACTGAGATTAAGTCGGCGTATTCTAAAGCCCCAGTCAAGTAAATGATTATTATCAATATAAATAAGTGCTTGAAATCATTATAGAGCAAAAATTAATAGTATTAGATAGGAATACTTAACATCATATAACTGTGCACAAAATCCCTTAGAACCAGTTTTGCAGTGAAAGGTATCAGCTACCACTGATGCGGAAAATAATAATAATAATAATAATAACGACTATAACTATGTAATCTATATCATTGACCTTACGAGTAGAGTGTTCGCCAATGGTCCGGGAGACAAGGGTTCAATCCGAGGTCGAGTCATACCAAAGACTCAAAAAATGATACGTAATACCGCTTTGCTTAACAGTAAGCATTATAATGATATAATTATATGATCAAGGGTCAAGTGGGGCAATTCAGGGAATGGAGTAACACCTTCCCCTTAACCTTAGCGTAGTAGCTATTTCAAAGGAAGCCTTTGGGTCACTCTCGACTTTAGTCGCCAACTCTTCTTACTTATATCATCTCGCAAGTTAAGACAATAAACTAAAAAAGAAAAAAGAAAAACTCAATAAATACCACGATCTTGCTGGAGACCAGGACAATTTAGGGAAAATGAAGGTGACAATGATACCAATCAAAATTGGTGGGCTTGAAAGAATTCACACAAGCAAAGAAAAGCGATTATCGAACTGCGAATCAGTGAAAGAGTCTAGACCTAAGCACTGATAAAATCAGCTAGAATACTTTTAAAAAACTGGAAATCTGAAGAAACTTGCACTCACTCAGACGTCAATAGGAAAACCATCTATTAAAATTTGTGTAAAAATCTGCATAATAATAACATACGATAATTATTCTTTTAAATAAAAGATAAATCAAATCCTTCGGTGTAAAAAATCGAGCTATTGCTCAAGACTGCGATAAAAAAAAAAAAAAAAACTTTTAATTTTAAAAAATATTTCTACACAAAGAAGTTTCTCTTGAAATTGACCAAAAGTCAAAGCATTTTTAGAAAGATAAATAAACTAATAAATATAACACTAGAATTATTCCTATTTGTTTAATCACTTTACACACACACACATATATATATATATATACACATACACAGTAATACGAAGCATGATGAATTTTATACTGTGAAAAAGTCTATGACGACGCAAAAAGAAATTGTCTATTTCCTCTGGTTTCCTTTTATGACTGTAGAACCAAATCGAGCTGTTCATTTTTCTAGCTTGGCACTAAGGAAGCCACTGGGTGAGAGTAAAAAAAGAGAGGTTCCATTTTTAACTGGTAATAAAACAGTGCTGAAATCACATTGCCAATTGCTAGTTTTTTAACGGATATATTTCTGTGTGTTTGTACGAATTTTTGTGTGGATGGTTGAATTTTTTGTGTGTATGGAAACGTACATATCTTGTATATCTAGTGGGATAAGTCTCGATACATACGACACCATGATTCACAATCTTCCTTCTTCTTTCTATAAATCTATCTATACGCATGATCGTAAGGGCTTGTTCAAGTGGCGTTGTAAAGTTAAGAAGTGTCCTCTTTTCCTTGGCGTAAGGATCTGTTTCAAACATATTCTTTACAACTTACACCGTGACCAACCAACCCTATCACAACTTGTGGGCTAAAAGGACCTTTCACTGTAACATTATAATGAAAACAATGAAATTAGCATATTAGGGAAATGCCAGATCTTGGGAATTCTGAAGAGATTTTCTTCGATAGAAAGATTGGCCTTGTTTGGTAAAGAACAACACATCATGGAAAAATAATTGAATCCTGAATAAAATTCAGACAGATATAACATTTGAAAGCAAGTTTTTTTTGGGGGGGGTCTCTGTTTTTTGTTTTTAGAGCTATCGCTGTGTTTACTCTTACCTGCAGGATGATATCTCTGACAACTTGACGGCAGCCCAACCGGGTACTTATGAAAGAAGATGCAAAAATCAAACCACTTTATTTTATTTAAGACCTATGTATTGAGAGATATCCTACAAGATGTAAAAGGTATCCTGTCTAAGTTTGGTGATCTAACGGCAAATAATGCTTTCAGCTAAACTAGACCAGAAGCCAATGTCACTACGTATGAATATGAAATGAAAAAAGTAACTTTAAACATAAAAAATGCTTCAACGTAATTTAAATTGGTGTACAATATAAAATCATTAACATGAGCACGTATGAAAATTTCCAGAGATGAAAAAAGCTCTTCAGAGGATGATTTTATTTATTGAATTATTTACCAACTTTAAACGTTTCGCTTTTTTAGACCATCATCAAAGCTTGTGAGTTATATATAAGTTAAACAAGAACAACTGAGAATGTACACACGTACAACTGAACAACCCTCACGAGGGAGTTCTTTTAAATGGTCATTGTTTGTGCGGCAAAATGCACACCCTTTCTACTATACAGATGCACCATATGCTGCGCGTCAGATGTTAGAATGGTCGTAAACATGAGCTAAATTGCCATAAACTTCTAAAGGGGATTCTTCCACCTTTCGACTGATCTTTTTTTCTTTTGAGCTGCTGAGAATTTTGCTACCTTTCCCGCCAGTCAAGTTTAGTGGAACCGATAATGCACTATATATAATTAGTGTTTAAAAGAAATAGGTGTACATTTATGACATAATGATTTTAAAATTTCCTCCTGTTTATCCTACTTGCCAACCCATTATCTCTGGGGGTCTCAGTAATATCAGTTCTGCTTTTCTAATAAAAATTCTCCAATAGAGAAATTATTTTAATCCCCTGTGGTAGGTTTTCGGTGCCTATTAACTTGATCATGCAATTGTTAACCGTTGAAAATTTTATTAAATCTATCATACAGTCCATTTTCTCATAAGATTTATTTTTGACATAATATACAAATATAAAAAGTAAGATAGTAGTAATATTACAATTCTCGCAAGGATAGTATTAGGTCCAAGCAATAGTCGATTACGTGAGTTCTACGCTGAGGGTGCTTTACTTAAAGTACAGCATAGTGTGAACAGTGTGTACAATGGGTCGTACTACTAATATTGTTGGGATACAAGGAAGATGGGTAATTCCATTACATCAGAAGACCACTTTTTTATATTTTGAAGCAAAGAAATCCCGCAGTGTATGCTTCACTCTAAGTGCAAGTGGAGATTAGAGTTGTGGAAATACAAATCGTGGTTTCTTCACCACAGTAATGCGACGGTTTATAACGCCCCATGTATCCAGCAATCCCTGGTCGAGAGAAACATCACCGTTCTAAAACAAGCTTCCTATTCACCTGATCTTGCTCCGTTTGAATTTTTCTCTCAAGTTCAAGGGGATCACCCACGAGACCCGTTTTGAAGTCGTGGTGGACATCAAGGAGGCGTTAATGACGGAGCTGAGGGACATCTCTGAAGAATTCTTCCAGCTGTGCATAGAAGCTTTGAGGAAAAAGATAGGAAAGTGAATTAGACACGAAGAGGATTACTTTGAAGGGGGGAAACCATCTTGCATGTTGTTTGCAACTGAAATAAATTGTTTGTAACACCAGTCCTGTTAACTTTCAGACACACATCGGATTCTTAAGAATATATATATATATATAATATATATAGAATATATGTATGTATATAAGAGTGAGAGAGAGATCGCTAGAGAGAGACTTACAAAATGATGCTGACATGTAGAAATAGAGAGATGTGTGTGTGTGTGTGGAGAGGAAGAGAGACGGCTGGACAGAGAGGTCGGTTCGTTTATTGTCTTCTATGGCATATCAAATTCTTTGTAATTTGCTTGAACCATTGCACACATTATGTTTTTAAATTTTATTGCATTGAATAAATTTATTCAATACAATAATATATATATATATATATATATATATATATATGATTATTAAGGGAATAATTTTTAGGTAACATTATTTCTAAACGAGCAAGAGCCCACTCGTCTGCACACAGTCAAATGTTTTCAAGGATAATCAATGTGTAAATTATTATATTTGACCTATAGAAAGGAACTTAACAGGTACTACCAGTCCAAATCAGATTGAACCTAAGAGTAATGTCAATAAAGAGGTAGTGACCATTATCCAAAATTCCAGAACTAGAAACCCAGCATCAGAAAGTTTAGTGTCATATCCAAAACAATTAATGGTGGGGAGGTCTTACTCCTCTGCAAAGATGTAGTTTGTGTATTGACAATTTTAGACGACTGGTCTGAGAGGGAGATAAAAAGACAGCTTTTGATTATATGAGAAAGATGAGGAGGAGGAGAAGGAGAAAGAAACAGTAATCGAGAGGTAGAATTATCTATTAGCTTCAGTACCGGCGATTTGCAGTGACGTTTTCTGTAGCTAACGTTTCAATTTGCAAACATGCTAAAAGAAAAAAAAAAGATCTTGATTGATTTCGGTGTTCGAATACCCTCGAAAAGAACTAGTGTAATGTTATATGAAAATGAAGACTGTTACCATTTATCCTAATGTAGATTTGTGGTTATTTATGTTTTTGATTCATTATTACCCTTAAAAATTATTTTCTTATTTCGTATTCGTTTACGCTCACGGAAATCTACATTTTTATGTCAATAAAAAAGCCTTAAAATTAAGATACATTGCAAATACTGCTTTATATATATATATATGTATGAAAATAAAGCAAAAACATTTAAAATGAATACCACCGGACAGTAAATTAGATTAACTCCGAATGTGACAAATACCATTTGTTATTACATATAATATACATTGCAATTTGCTATCATTTTGTAATCCAATGACTTGACCAATACTCCTTCAAATGATCTCAAAATTCTATGTTTAATGTCTTTATTTCCATCTTAGCGATGGAAATGTAATTGACCGGGCACCTCGAGTGGTTTAATGGTTAGCAAGCTAGACGAGCAAACCTTCACGGGTAAGTTCGATTTTCATTGAGTGAGGCAATAGATTTGTGCCACATCTAAACAAAAAGCTTAGTAAATTACTATGTATGTTGGTGGATAAGTAAAGCATTTCAACATAGAACATAGGATTTCGAACAGTTTCTATTCAATCTATTAAAATTTGAGATCATTTTAACAAGAATTACTCATCAATTTATCAAATAGAATTATATCAATTTTTTAAACACCCTATATATCTCCTATGATATCAAATGTTCTGAAACACCCAATATATATATATATATATATATATATTTAATTAACCAATAAACATCCTTTGTCTACACAAGATCGGGCAGAAAGTACTTGGGAATCTCTTAATTATAGGAGGCTTATTAACCAATTCCCACCGGATATCATAAAATCGATGCTGCGACACAAAAGAATTAATACAAAAATGTGCAGAAAAGGATGTTTATATTGTTTAATCAAATATGTATTAACGAACAAATGCACCCCAAATACACATATATGAATATATATACAAACAAGGAGTTTTACTAAGAATAAAATATTCTCAACGCATGAAATTGGTAAAACTAACAATGGCAAAGAAAATAAAAGTGAGGAATTCTTAGAAAGTTCAAAGATAGAACTTTAGTTTAATTTGGTAACATTTAGATGGCACCACCCAGATTGACACAAGTCGGGAAATGATATTGAAGTCGCTGTCGAAGATGTTCCTTTTTGTTGTTTTCCTTTTTCTTTCCTTGACATGTTAGTGATTTTAACGAAGGTGCGATTGTGATCGTAATGCTGCAAGTGGTGAAATACAAGATTTGTCATTTATACGATCTTAAAGAAAGAAAAGAATCTAATTCTGTTTCAGTTCTCTCGCTTGAGGCAGACTGAGTGACAGTCGAATAGATTGGAAGGATCTTAAAACCAATTTAATGAGATCCAGGCAGGAAAATCAAGGAAGATTTTTTTCGTAGATATCAAACGAGGCAAGATGGAGACAGATTATACTAACTCATAACCATGACAGAGCCGAGAGTATACAGACTACAACTCCTGTTGAAGAGTAAGACACCTTCCAAAGAGGTGTCGTGGGAGTGCCAGTTAATTGCGCATGATAGTGAGACTCAAATACTAGAAATACTGGGCATTTGGAATACTGCTTCATTGACATTACTCCTAGGTCCACTATGACCCGGAGTGGAAGTACATGTTATGGTCCCTTCTATAGATCGAATAGATCTCTTTAATAATTATTCATATTCGATCGGACTGTGTGCCAAAAAAACCTCTTAAACTATTGCACAAATAAATAAATAAATATGAAGGTACTAGGAACGGGATCCCCTAACTTCTAGGCATAAAATAACTCACGGTGGCTTGATTTACCGTTAAAATTAATCAATTACAACTAAGGCGAATTATTTCTTTCAAAAACAACGTAGTTTTAATACTGAGTGTTTTTAAAGTTTCTTGATTAAATATTTATGTATTTTAGTTATTTCCTGAATGTTTGTCTTAGTCTGGCTCAGAGGCTTCATGTTGTTTGCAATACTTAATGTTCATAAATATTTATACTCAAAATAAGCCACAAGAAGACATAAGTTCGTCCTGACGACCTGCCGGAGCAAAGGCAGACTTGAGGCCAAAAAGCCCCCACCATCGGCTCGGCCACCTTCGGCTCGGCCACCTTCGGGTGGGCAAGCTGCATCACTGAAACTTTTGTCACCTTTGTATAGCATTGGACCTCGCTGTCCAGTTTAAGCTATAATAAGGCATCCGTACCTGGATCCCCATGTTTGGGTCCCTGTCCAGCTAGGCTCATCAGGCCCACTTAGAGGGCGATCACCAGCATAGTCAAGCAGGGCTCAAGCCTTGGCTCGGGCCCAACCTTCCTCTCCCCTTTAATCCCCACCATAATCTTACGTGTGGTTCATTGACTTTGTATCTGGCATTGTTGAGCAAAATCAGGCCGATAGGCTGTCGGCTTCGAAGAGGCCACATTCGAGTGGGCGAGCTGCATCAGTGTCACTTTTGCATCGGTTCAGTTTAAGCTTTAATCAGCCATTCGTGCCTGGACCCATGTTTGGGTCCATGTCCAGCTAGGCTCGTCGGCTCACATGGCACTAAGTGAGCCGATGACCAGCATTGTCCTTGCTTTAGGGATTAGTAGCGTGCCTCACTATTCCTTGTCTGTCTTATTGTATATCTCTTGCTATAAAATACTTTATTCTACGAACGTGTTGACTGTTCCTTTCCACTCAAATAACACCTTTTCGGGTTGAATCCCTTATAAGGACACAATAATAACGCTACATTCGTTGGCATGCCGTTAAAATATCAATCTATCCTATAATAGTTTTGCTGCTTGACTAATATTGAAAAATACCGCCTTTTCCCCATGTGTTTTATAAAGGTGAAAACGGTATGTCCAAGTCAAACTTAATATTCTAAAAGCCGAATGAAAAGATGATATTATTAACGTTTTTAAATAACCGACAATTTTCAAAGACGATAATCGAGTGAGATTTCGAATGCAAAAGGTAAAAAAAATAGTTTCCAGCTGTAAAAACAACGATTTTTAGAGAGTAAATATAAATAAATTAGCGTCAATCCGTCCCTTCTCCAAATACCACTTAATCTGTAAAGCAGTCTTTTCTTTAGTCTTGGTGGGCAACCAGTCCAAAAGAAACTTAACTCTGTATTTAAAACCAATTGCAACTAACTTCTGCTATGACACTGATGTGAAGGTTGCTTTGGCGCTTGGCCTTCTCTGACAACATTTGTTTGTGAAGAGAAGATATATGCTGCATGGGAAGTTGTCGGATTTCCTTAATATCTCAGATCAAGTTACAAGTGACTGCTATCACCATAACGTGTGCGCGCGCACACACACACACATATATATATGCCATTGGCCTCTGAGTAGAGTGTTCGCTATTGGTGCGGAAAGCTAGGGTTCAATCCCAGGTTGAGTTATGCCAAAGACTAAAAAAATGGTATTGATGCCTCATTGTTTAACACTCAGCATTATAAGGTACGAATCAATGGTAAAGTGGAGCAATCCAGGGAATGGAATAGCACCCTCCCCTTCGCCTCGGTGTAGTAGCTATTGAAAAGAGAGGTTTCCTATCATCCTCGACGACGTTCGACAACTTTACTTGTACTTACATAACAGCTCTATCAATGATATCGGTCATTCTACTAATAATACTGCAACATTTGGTCCACCATTGACTCACCAAGTGAGCTAGTGATAACCATACACTATTACGATATCTATAAATATATACATTGGCTTGCTTTCTTTGTTTAATAGCATATAAACTTTCATGTGTCATTCAAAGCTAAAGCCATCCTTGTAGTACATAGGTGGTGCTATTTAATCCATAGCTGAGGGAGATAAGGGATTTCATACTCTTCTTAAAGCTATTAGTCCAAAATTTATGTGAATAATTTGAATGCTTTACACTTAGTATAATGTTAAAGTTTGGTTTGGTTTGGTGGGTTTTATGGTGTACCAACCTTTGTAGGTTATTTAACGCCAAATCCATTTTAATGTAAATAATCTGTTATATTTAAAACAATTCGGTTTATCATAAGTACAAATTTTAATTGTCAAAAACATTTTTATTTCAAACTATTCAAGCAGTTATATATAACAATTCAATTAAGTGTGAATACAATTTCAATGTCGAAAAGCAGTTATATTTCAAATAATTCAGTTAAGCATAAGCACGCAGTTTAAATGTAAGTACGGTTTAATTGTCAAAATCATATCTATTTTGAGCTATTCAGTTTACTCAAATAAGCATAAGAATGCCGTTAGTTCTATTTAACCCATTGATAGGGCCCTATCAGGTGCTATCAAGCCGGGCCAGAGTGGAACTGGGAGTGATAGCAATGAAGGTGTACTCCGCATTCCCCAAAGCTCCAGCGCTGCTGGAACCTCACCATCAGATTGTTTAGTGTCATATCAGGACACTCGTTAAGGGGGGTCTTACCCTTCTGCAGGGAAGCAGTCGGTGTATTCTACAGCCCCAGCTGACTGGGCAATATAATGATAAAGCGATATTAGTAAACAACACTGTGTGAACCTCTCACCGTAACCAAACACAAGTTAGGTATTTTACTTTATATCAAAATAGCAATAAAATGGTTCAATTTTGATATTCCAATTTCTTGTATAACAAATATATATATATATATATATATACCGAATAGTTATCTTGCAATAAGTAACAATACCTGTAAATATCACAAAGTCAAAATTGACAAGCTCAATAAGATTATCCACTAATTTCTATACAACACATCATAATGTCATGGTAGTAAAACGCTGGACTTACCGACCACCATTTGTATCAACTGTTAAGCAATAATGAAACTAGTCAGGACGCTTGTGATGCCATCAGTGGGAGAGGAAAACTTCAGTCAGTGAATTTGTATTTCTATTAGTTTAGTTTTATGTCTTTCTTAAATAAGTTATATCAGTGCAGGGCGTTTTTTTTTCTTTTTCAGAGGAAGTTTTTTCAGACAAGCTTTTTCGTTTTTTAAATTTCTCACATTTTACAATCGGTACATAGTGCAACATTTGGATTTGAAGAGATTTTTTAAAAATAAAAAAGGGTAACTTTTATATCTTAATTTACAGAATCTATTGTAATATATTGAAACAGGAAAGTGTTAACAAAGAGGATCATCGATAGTGTTATAAGAGAGCATGTTTCTCCTATTCACTATCATGTCATGATTAAAGAAAGACACAAGAAATGCATCCTGCGATAAAGAAAATACTCAACACCATGGAATGATAAGGATTCAATGATTTAACGTGTTTGTAATGAGATCGATAAGCACTCAAAAAAAATCAACAGAACTTCTCTACAGTGTCTAAAATCAACCGACTTGCAACCCCTATAGATGCGTAAGACACTTCACTAAAAGGGGTTATCCTTGGTATGATACTGAACTGCATCCGGTGGAGAGGTTCATGTTCTGGAGATGTATGGAGAGTGGTTTCATTCTCCCTTGCCTTTATTCACGGATCCATTTTGAATGTGATATCTGTTAGGGTCTCTCCTATAGGTGAATAGATCGGTTTGAAAATTATTTGAATTTGATAAGAATGCTTGAAACTATACAACTTTTTACATTGTGTGTGTGTGTGTGTGTGTGTGTGTTGCTAAAAGTTTAATATTGCCTGATATAAAAGAACGGCTTTCAAAAATTAGTTTTCGCAAACTTTCAATATCTTAGAGTCAATAAAGGATTCATAATAATATTTGTATTCACAGTAAACTGTTTCAATGGAAATAATAGAATTTGTGTGTCTTTGGTTTAAACTAAAATTAAATTTTTAATAAAAATCTTTTTTTGGAGATATATATATATATATATATATATATATAATTAGGATCATTCAATATAGTTGGTGAATTTTGTCTAAGGCTTTGGAAATAGGAAGAATAATTTAGAGTTGCACCTTTTTCAAGGAAATGAGTTGTGATGGATCCTTTCATGTTCTAGAAGACATGAAGGTCACATCATGACCTTCTTTACGGACAGTTAGGCTCGGAGGTGCCCGTGGTGTAATGGTTATCGTCGTAGGAATTGGACACGACGATACGAGTTCAAATCCTGGACGAGACTGATTGCATTTCACATAGTTGGGAAAGTTGCCTCACCAAGGCTGAAGAACCTAATCTGTCCTACTATTTACCCATAGCTAGAGGGAAAATAATTGGATTCATAATCCAATTATTCTCCCTCTAGCTATGGGTAAATAGTAGGACAGATTAGTTCTTCAGCCTTGGTGAGGCAACTAGTCTAGGAGAAGGAAAACTCTGAATTTAAACCTGTTAAACTCCGCTTAAAAATTGACCTTGTGTCATATCCTGCCCGAGCGGAGGGGTTGGGTAAATATTGTTAGGCTCGGAACATGTTCTTTACTGGAGAATCAGTGTATTTCTATTCCATAGACTATCTTTTTGGTTAAGACTCATTGTGATAAATCCACATTTAGTTCATTTGCATACATTTTTTTGAGTAAAATATGGTCTTTGATACACATCACACATTCTTCCGTAAATTTCACATTCTCAGTCACCAAATATTTGATGATAGTCCTTTGTTAAAGTCTGTAGAAATCTGATTTGCTTTCATTTTGAATAGCCTCAAAACATACTCATATGGTATTAAAATAATTTTTCCAATTAACCAATTGATAAACAATGCAGTTTTCTTTTATGAAACAGAAAAATAATTAAAAACATTAATTCACTTCTCTTTTTTTCAAATAGATTCCTCTTATCTTTTGAATGACCTTATATATATGTGTGTGTGTGTGTGTATTGTTATTAATGGACTAATATTGCCTGATATAAAAGCCCAGTATCGAAACATGAGTTCTTGCTGACACCATCACTGAAGATTAAAATAAAAGTCATGATGAGCTTCTTCTTTCCTTTTCTCTGCACAGATAAAAATTCTGAACTGAAGATCCTCGATACAAAGCATAAAAATCCATAAAATAAAAATCAACATTTATTAATCCGCGTCACCTCATAGCACGTGCAAATGTCAAACGTCAAGAAAAAAACATAAGTTTTCAGAAAATGCTCACCAGGTTTTTTAGGCGGATGTTGTTGATATTTCTTTGTGTTGAGAAACAGCCACGGACTTTATCGCTATCTGTAGTTTTTTTTAAATATTAAGCGCTTTCATTTTACAATCCGCCATGTCGAGAATTTTAGTCATTTGCCATATCTTAAAAAACTTTACTGTGAAGTAATCTCTAGAATTTTACCGAATGAGAATGTATTAAATTCGCCCCTTGTTCAAGTATATTTCTAAGTACTGGGATTTGTATCTTCCACCATCGACATATTGGTGACAATCGTGTAGAGAACAAGCTTTAGACAATATCCACTCAAGTCGGATATAAATTTAAAAAATACCATAAGATTTATAAATACCAGCTTACACATTCTGTTGTTGGAAGAATTTAAAAACTGAAAAGTTTATCCGGATTAAACATTTACTTCTCTGATTAAAATACGTACTGTTCACGGGCCTTATTATATGATCATTGTATCATCTGCAGAGGGGTTAGTCCCTCCCCCATGGGGTATCTTGGCAATAACATTAAACTGCACCTGCTGATGAGACTTTAGTTGTGAAAATCAGGGAAGTGTGGAATACCTCTTCAATGTCATTACACCCAAGTTCACTCTAAACGGCAGTTCTTGTTAGGGTTCAATCTCGGGGTTAAATAGATCCCAATAAAAATTATTTATATTCGATAGGAAATTACAATACAGAAAATGTAACGATGAACATACAACGAAGATGATTCCCTACATCTCTGCATAAAAAAATTCCTAGATGTCTTCAAATTACATTCAAATCAATCAATCTGATATATACGTTTATCAATATCTCAATCTCTGTTGGGAAAACTAGACAGCCTAGTTTTCACTTATCAATTTAAATACTTTAAAAAATAGTATTAGAACTGCTCACGTACCGAAAGAAAAGTTTAGCAGGTTATCTGATGTCAATCCAAAATTTTGAGTGGTCCCAATAGATTACTTATTGGACTGCGACATCATAGTGAATTCTAACTAATCCTATTATTACATTCACTTTCGGACTCATAGCCTCCCTCATCACTCGAGCTATAGGTTAAATAGTATCACGACTATCCTACAATGATGGATCTTGCATTAAATAACCCACGAAAGTTGATATGTCATTAAACAAAGAACCCAAACTAAATCATACTAGTGTAAAAATTTTATTATATAATCCTTAAATTTCAAAAGGATTTTGATAAAAACTGCTTTTTTAAGAACTATGCTGAATTTGATTCTGGATCAGAAGTTAAATACCAAATAATCAACAAAGTCGGTTAATACTGTTATATAGTTTAATTTCTCATCCAATCATCATCCATTCTCCCTAAGCCTGATTTTGCAATTAACTTCATAAGTAAGGTTCATTCATTTCCCCAAAATATTTGAAATACAAATATTCTCCTTCAGGATTTGAACTCTGGCAGCGGAGTCCATTTCCAATGGAGATAAATATTAGACAACGACTACCTTTTGTTCCAGTCATTTGTTGTTTTTTTTTATTCATATTGTTTATTTTAAAATATTATGT
The DNA here is from genome assembly GCA_963585895.1 of Sepioteuthis lessoniana. Classification (NCBI taxonomy): domain Eukaryota; kingdom Metazoa; phylum Mollusca; class Cephalopoda; order Myopsida; family Loliginidae; genus Sepioteuthis; species Sepioteuthis lessoniana. Next base: position 420,492 of record CAUZXS010006229.1, on the reverse strand, counting down.
TTGCAATCTTGAGACATGGAATTTTCATGGAATTCAATGTCGCCCGTGTATATAAAAACCAATTTATTTTATAGAAGGTTGATTTTCGGTTAAATTAATGATAGTATGATTTTATTATTTTTAGTTGAACATTAAGCAAACAACACGGAAACTATTATTTATCATTAAGAACCATAGTCTACAGGAATGGAACCGTGTAACCAAAGATAGGAATATATAACTATACCTTAATAAGGACATCCCTTTCTAAAATTCTAATCATATTTTGAAAAACAAATTTGATTTGTTTTCTTGGTTGCGTTTAGAAGGACATTATTAAAAAAACAAAAAAACTTATAAAATCTTAGTTGAAGTCTCTTATTTATGAGCGATGCTACATAGAGAGAGTGAAGGGGATAGCGAGAGAGATGAAAATATTGTGATGGACATACATATATACATACATATTGATAAACGCGACAAGAGTAGATTGAGCACACACTTTTTTTGGACTTCTACAGACGTCCAATAGTTTTCTTTTATTGCGATGCTGAACAGCTTAATGCTTTTAAATGCAATATGACGCAGCAGAATTATTCTTATTTTATCCCTCGTCTAGTTTTCCTTGTGTCATACAGTGCTCATCTTAGTGAGAGAAAAAAAAGATTATTCTATATATTTGTTGAATAAAGGAAGTCTTTTTTAATGTCTGCTTTTCATTATACTATTGAAAATATTGTTTGTTAGGCTAAAATTTCGACCAGTCCATTCTCCAGTCATTCCAGGTATATAATCTGTAAGGAAAATAATGGCGTGTGTGTTATACAGAAATGCGAAGCGAAGGGAAAACAGACCATGTTTAATATATCGTGGGACTTTTATCATTAAGGGTTTTCGGACTATTGTCTTCATCTTTATTGTTATTTCCACAACGTTTTGGCCGATATGACCTCTGGCCTTCTTCAGGTGTAAGTCGAACTCTGGAACCTTCATGGAACTTCGAACTACGTCGTTTTTTGAATCTACGGGGGTCATCTGTTCTGATTCCGTTAGCCATAACCGGGTACAAGTGTTAAGCATTCCTGTATTGTTACTCGCCTGCTGTCAGGGTTGAACCTACAAACTCCAGATGATTGTCTCCTTAGAAGCTTAGGGATCCAACGCCTATAACCGTTATGCCATGTGTCCAGCAGGACACGTGGCGTAACGGTTATAGGCGAGTGACAATACAGGGTTGCAGACGAGTAATTTCCTCAGCCCTGTTAAGCAGGTACTACCTGAGGCTAAAAGGCACCTGGGACCAGCTGATTCACTTTAAACGATTTACCTGGTGCTAAAGTAGTGAAGAAATTCTGTCATATGATATCCACTGAAAGCCACTGTTTACTAGTGCGGTGAAAAAAAATCACAGATCAACAAATAGGCATAATACAACATAAGATGGCATGTGCAAAAAATTTAAGATTTAGAGCTATTTGTTCTATTGCAATTGCCAACAGGTAAAACAGAAGTTTGAAGTACTTTACAAAATCTCAATGATTTTTAAAAAAATTATTTTTTTTATTTTAAAACCCAAAGAATGAGATGGGAATGAATTATATATTGTTTAATATGTTTCAACATTGATTCAAAACGAAAAAAGAAAATTTTCAGAATTCGGTTAAAAAAAAAAAAAATCACCTATGAGTAAAAAAAGAAAAAAAAGTTGGAAAAATGAAATAAATTTCAAAAAATCTTAAAAACGAGTGCAGTATTTACAGGCAATTAGCTCCATTGAAATGTTTATAGTGGGTTGGACTCATTTGTTCTGGCTGGTTGTTCCGCTTGATTTTTTCCGTCTCTTATATCAGACACACCACCTGTTACACGAAGAACTATTTTACATTCGTTTTCATTGTTACTTAAGTAACGGTTTTGTCTTATTGAGCGGGAAATGAAGTTCCCTTCTTAAGGAAAAAAATAAAGAAAAACATGAAAATGAGAGGAGAAAAATAATATTATTCAAAAGTTAATTCTAATCTGAAAGAATTCTTGTTTGTAATTTTCTTTCTCCTATAAAATATTCATGCTGTTGCTACTACTACTATAACTACTAGGCAAGTCACGATTATAATCCTTAGAAATGAACTGGGTGACACAAGTTCAAACTATGGACGAGGCAGTTTACATTTTACTATTGAGTCTGTTGTCTCCAGTTATGCATTAATAGTCGAGTAGACTGGTCATTTTACCGTTATATGTCTCATCTACTTGGACACGTTGTTTCGTGCGTATACCATTTCTCAACATGGTTAACTTTTAATTGCTTGGAACAATTTTCAGTAGATCACCTTTCTCACCCAGTCATGCTTCGTCTTTCATGTTTTTTATACCAATTTACTGCATTGATTTATGTGACTATGTAATCGCTGTCACCACATAACCTACACTTGCGATTCTTCTGTGTATTATAATAATAAGTAGGAGTTGTTGTAGGAGGTTGTTTTTTTTTTCTTTAATGGCATATCAACCTTCACAGAATATCTTATGCCATAGCCATCCTTGTAAAATAACAGCAGTGATACTATTAGCCCCATAGCTTGGGGTTAAAGGTAATCATACCTTTCCCAGGAGTATTAGACCAAATATGAACGTAATACCGCTGGAGTCTGAATTCCTCAACTTCGTAGCCGCAGTATAGAACTTTAGCCATTTAGCTACATAAAGCAATAGTAATAGTGCAGATATCATTTTCAATTAATAAAGGTCTTATTCTTTTATCATCCACGCCATAATAAAGGTTAGTAAATAATTTTTATCGCATTTAAAAATCCCCAATATATTCTTTCAAATAGCATGCATTGAAGGATTTTTCATTTAAGTAATAATCATCAGTTAAGAAAATACATCCAATATTTTTTGTCTAAATGAATAAATACATATTTAAATTTCTGAACTACACTTGACCTGAAAAGATATCTAATAATCATCCATTACAGCTTTTCAAGTCATAAATACAATAGCATACTAGAGGTTCTAAATGGAAATCATAAAAAGGAAATTATGAGAGTAAAATATATGGGAATCATGAAAATAAAGAAATATAATCTCATCTTATAAATATATTCGTTATAATCCTCTATTTTTATGTTTATCGAATAAAATTTATCTGACATCTTCACGAACGGAAGATCTAAATAAATTAGCGATAAATGGAAAGTAATTCTTAATTTTTACGTTATCATAGCAAATATGTATCATTGTAATAAGGACTTTTGTATGTAAGTAATTGAAATTGTACAGAATAACACATTGTTGGCTTGGGTAATACCGTTATAATCATCTTATGATATTCCTATTTGTAACTTGATTCTATACGGTGCGCGTTTTTGTTCATCCTGATTATGGATATGACTGAATATGAATATCCGAAAAAGGGAGAAACCTTCTAAGGGAAATTTATTTTTCAATTTGAAATGTCCTTTTCTGCGGATAGTTGGTCTGAAAAAAATCAGATGAAAGTTTAGAAAAGTTTAAGAATCTTAAATGTAAGAGCTTGAAAGCTAGAATAATCATGAATTACCAGAAGTTATATAATTGAATAATTTTGTAATTAAAATCGTTAAAGATGATGATCATTGAGGGAAAATAAATGAAAAAATGGCTGCTTCATAAAAAAAAAAAAATTATACTATTATTCAAACGGTATCACTTTTTGTCGAGTAACCTTGTTTGTTTTTTTACTTAATACACCATTATTTTTTTGCAGATTTGGCTTGGTTTCTTATTGTAATCAACCTTCATAGGTTATTCCATACAAAAGCCATCATTTTTGGAAGGACATTAGAGGTATTATTTAACCCATGGCTTTAAAGATATAGAAGTTCAAACCTTTCCCAAGGGTATAAGTCAGAAAGTTAACGTAATAGCCCGATTGGAGTTCGAACTGGTTTACTCCGATATTACAGCTCAACACGTTAACCACAACGTCGCCAGGACTCTCCCAGTCTTCAGTTTTGAATTCGAATAAAACTGCATATATATACGTGGTGTATTCAATAAGTTTTCAGACTTTTTTTGTACAGGCATTTATAATTGTCGTAGACTCTTGAAAATTCACTATGTTATTGCTATACATCTTATGCGATGACTGAATAATTTTTAGGATTTCAGCTTCAAATGAACAGCTATAGCAGCAATTGGAATACACCCTACTAAAGCCGGATATTCATAGCCGGGAAATTTCAAAAATGCAATCTGGACGTGAGGACAATTTAGAAGAACGATATGCAATAAAATTATGTTTTAAACTTGGAAAAAATGCTATAGAAACGTATGGAATGCTTCAGACTGCTTTTGGAGCATCTTACATGAATCGAGCATCACTTCTTGCGGGGCATAAGAGATTCAAGGAGTCTGTGAGGGATCATGAGGTGTAGAAGGAGTAAGGAAGTCAATACAACAGAGGTTGATTGGCCAAAGAAAAAATCAGGAAACTTATCCTTGTTTTTGAATTGGATATTAATAGATATTACTTACTGCCAAACTCAATAGTATTGAAACTAACTCCCCCACAAAATAAAGTATGTCAATATATTTTAAGGATACATTTATTTTTCGTTAGCTACATAGTCATATTTTGGTGAAACGTTGTGAAAAGGTTGTAGTTTTAGAAAGTGAACATGACGAACCGAGTTCAAATCCTCGACTAATCTTTTTGCATTTCTCGGTCACATTTATGCTGATGGGAAAACGCAGATCAATCTCTTCTCCCCATAACAGTAGATTGGGTTCTTTAGCCTTCGTGCGACATCCAGTCAAGAAAAAAGTTTATGAATTTCAACCAGCTTTACTCCTCTAAAAATGAGCAGTGTGTCACATCCTGTCAGTGGCAAAGGAGTTGGAGAAATATGAATTCATATTGCCGGTATTTTTGGTAAATGCTTTGTAGTTTAGTAATAAATAATTCGGAATTAAAATGGTTTTGTTAACATACCGTGTCACACGAATTAAAAAATACTGGTATTTTTTCTAAAGATGGAAATTGCCACTAAATAGAAATAAAAAAGAACTTTTATTCGATACTGTACAAGTGAGAAATACTTGACTGTATGAACGTCGGCTGAAAAATTCACAGGCTGACGAAGAATCTCTCACTGCAAATGACTAAATACTATTTCTTTTTCAATACAGTCCTCCACCTCGTCCACACACTTCTTACATCGGTGTTTAAGTAGTTGGATCCCATTTGCAAAAGCAATCATCAACCGCGGATATGACGACATCATATGATATTTTCAGCTTACGAATTTTTCTGCCCAACCTCGTATAAAGATCGAAGTGTTGTGATTAAAATGTTGACGACGCATATTCTCAAGATAAAACTTTATTGAGAGGGAGAGAGAGAGAATACGGATAGAGAAAAGCTCATAAGTTTTAAGGAAGTGGAAGAATCATGAAGGAAGCAACAAAAAAAAAAGATGTCCTCTAGTTGCAAGCTGATACACGACGAAGAAGATAGATGTTTTTTAAGAAAACAGTGTGGTAAGAGAACAGGAAGAATAACAGAACACATAAGATAAATGAATTAAAAATGCAACAAAAAGTCAAGTTCTCAAGTAACACTGGGACACCTGGGTAGACAAGGGTAGAAGTATTATAGAAGCCTTGTTGAGAACACTGCTATTATTACTAAAGGGATAACAGCTTTTGACAATAAAATCACAAGTAAACGAACTTCTGGGTTTGAACGCAAGTGATCTGCACAGTCAATCTTATGAAGTCATTAAATTACCTCGGCTGCAAATCTACTTCGACTTATTTACTCAGGACTCGTGTTATTTATTTACATGTGTAGACATAACGCCCAACTGATGACTTGCACCAACTTTTTTTTTCAGGTTTATAAAAGAAAAGTACTCTATTTTTCCCTGTAGACAAAATGGTAGCAATCAAGTGAAAAGAAAATCGCAGAGGAAGTCCTTTTTCTTTTGCAGACATTCGACAGACTGATTTGATTGATAGAAACAGAAAAATTTAGTCCCATATGAGATGAACTTATGATTCTAGGGTCATGATCTTCTCTTCCCCTTCGCAAAATAAACTCTACTATCAGTTGCTTCAGCTGAAAAAAATGTAAAATTGCAAAAGTGTTACTCGTAATTTGGAGGCGGTTGTAAGGTTATTGCTATTTTTCACTGGAAGTGAACACGTCGGCTTGAGTTCAAATCCTTGACGAAACTGTTTATATTCTACATAGCGCTAATCCTTTTGGGAAAGGTATGAGCTCGACTATCCTTCCACACCATGCCCATTATGGGTAAATAGGATAGCAGACTGTGCTCTTTAATCTTGAGATGGAAACCGTCTTTGAAAAAAAAAATTCTGAATTCTAACAACTTGTCCTCAACTTAAAAATAGGCCTTGCGTCGCTTCCTATTTGAGACAGAGGGTTTATTAAATTTATGCTTCACTATACATTTTGATCGTTTATGTTAAAACTTATATAAAACACTTTTAAAAGTCTACTCTGTTTCGTTATTACTTGCTTTTTAATTCTTTCTATATACATACACACGAATGAGGGGAAGTCGATCTCAAGTAAAGTTCAAACAGTAAATTATTAATTCATGGAATTAATGTTTGAAAAGGTACGTGGCTACATGTCATAATTATTCAACTACTTCAAACTTGGAAAATGATTAAGGGTCAATAGGTCAAAGTCATTTTTTCAATAAAGAATTGTTTTAAAAATTACATAAGTCATAATCTACGCGTAAACTCGACTATCTTGTCTATCTGACCTCTGCCAAGACTATTAAAATTCGTCTTGTTCTTTTTGACTATTATCTTTTTAAATCCTTGTCGCCATCTCTTATCTTTGCTTCAACCAATCTGTCACGCCTATTTCCACGTTTATGGTTTAATACCTTCTATGGTTTATCTTAAACTGGTCGGCTTTCTGAAAAGGGTCGATCACATTGTATCAAAAAGCGCTAGAGTAAGCGCATGAACACTCAAGATAGATATGAAGCAGAAAACAAGCTATTTTTCAAATGCTTTGATTCAATGCGCATGCATATAGAATAAATATACATAATTACGAGACTAGCTATGTTGGAGTCGAGGTGTACGTGTATATGCAAGTACAATCACACAATTTTAAAGATACGTGTATCGGTATATGCATGTGTGTTTCTGTTGTTTTACCACAATAAGTCTTAGAAAAAACTTTATATCCATGTGTGACAAAACTAGCCAATAACTATATATATACATATATAAAATACAGTACCAGTGAAAGTCTGACAAAAGTACCCTAATCTTGGACTTTAACTCAGTTAAAACTTAAGAAAATTTAAATCAAAATTACCTCCCCGCCTTTTCTTTTTTTTTTTTTTTTTTTACTACGTACACATGGGAAGCAGCAGGATGTACGTAAAGGTATTTGAATAAACCCATGGACGACCAAACTCAATATCTAAACAGGTCCTGGACGTGAGTTCGACGACTTTACGCTCAGGATCATTAGTTCGATCGGGGAACTACTGCTGCTCCTCTATAAGAGTGGCTTCTATAGAAGAGAATAAAACAGCGATCGAAAGATAACCATGACCCACACTCAAACCACATACACAAACCGCATCGCTCTTCGCGCGGGTAAAAAAGGGGCGCGTCCTGCTGAGGTTGGAGCCCTGGCCTCAGTGTTCGAAAAATCAGCTACAGAGCTCAAACAATCAAAACTACTAAAATGCAAGCAAACACTACAAATAGCCACATTTAACGGAAGAACCTTAAATAGAATAGGACAACTACCAGAGCTAATCGCATCGGCCGAAGAACATACGATTGACATAATATGCATACAAGAACACAGATACACGCAGAATAAAACTGTGGAAACAGCACTTCGAAAACTTACTAGGAAACCCACCGAAAATAACACATGAACCAATCACCAGAATAATTAGCAAACAATTAGACATTAAACTAGGACCGTTCACACAAGGAGAACTCGACTCGGTTCTCAGAAAAATTAAAAATAGGAAAGCTGCAGGGCTGGACGAAATTCCCCCGGAAGTATGGAAGACCAGACAATTCGACGACATACTGCTCCGACACTGCAACGCAGTATACAATCAAAATCCGATAGATAGATGGATGAAGGGATGCATACTCCCCTTTCCTAAAAAGGGGGACCTCGGATTAGCCAAAAACTACCGAGGCATAACACTTATATCCATAGCAGCCAAAATCTACAATGCCCTACTACGAAACCGCATAGAACCCAAAATCGACAACATACTTAGAAAAAACCAAAATGGATTCCGAAGAAATAGATCCACGACCTCACAAATATTAACCATCCGTAGAATCCTTGAAGGTGTACGGGCAAAAAACCTACAAGCGACATTAATATTTGTTGACTTTACCAAGGCTTTCGATTCCATTCACAGAGGAAAGATGGAACAAATCCTACTAGCGTACGGCATGCCTAAAGAAACCGTAGCGGCAATAACGATTCTCTATAGAAACACTAAAGTAAAAGTACGATCACCAGATGTAGACACAGAATACTTTGACATTGTAGCAGGAGTACTACAAGGGGACACGCTGGCTCCATACCTCTTTATCATTTGTCTAGACTACGTACTTAGAACATCGATTGACAAAATCAGAGAGAATGGCTTCGAGCTGACGAAGAAAAGGAGCAGAAGGTACCCCACAACAACAATTACCGACGCTGACTACGCCGATGACATAGCGATACTGGCAAATACACCTGACCAAGCCAAAACACTACTGCATAGTTTGGAACGAGCAGCAACAAGCATAGGCCTCTATGTTAATGCACACAAAACGGAATATATGTGCTATAATCAAACGGGGGAAATCTCCACTCTAGAAGGAACCCCTCTTAAACCAGTAGACAAATTCACTTACCTAGGAAGCAGCGTCTCATCAACCGAAAAGGACATCGAAACCAGGTTAACGAAAGCATGGATAGCTATCAATAGGCTATCGATTATATGGAAATCAGACCTAACCGATAAAATGAAACGCAGTTTCTTCCAGGCAGCGGTCACATCGATACTGCTATATGGCTGCACTACATGGACGCTAACAAAACGGCTGGAGAAGAAGCTAGACGGCAATTACACAAGAATGCTGCGTGCAATCTTAAACAAGTCCTGGCGGCAACACCCCACAAGACACCAACTGTACGGCCACCTGCCCCCTATCACGAAACCTATTCAAGTTAGACCAGCCAGACATGCAGGATACTGCTGGAGAAGCAGGGACGAACTGATAAGTGATGTTCTCTTATTGACCCCCACACATGGCCGTGCAAAAGCAGGACGACCAGCACGAACATACATTCAGCAGCTATGTGAGGATACGGGATGCTATCCTGAAGACCTACCTAGGGCGATGAACGATAGGGAGGAGTGGCGAGAGAGGTTCACGGATATCCGTGCTACCAGCGCGATATGATGATGATGATATATATATATTGTATATATCGCAGGATGAATGTGTATATATATATATATATATATATATATATATATATATATATATATATATATATATATATATATATATATAATAGACATTTTTCCCTTTATGGTGTTCGTTATTCATGCATAGAGTTAGTCTGATGTAGCAAAAATCTAGATTTTCAAAACAATCAAAAAAGAGCAAGTTGAAAACATGAGTCTTTTCTAAAGAGAAATATGCCTCGGGTCAAACTATCAGATTTATAATATGTAGCGATATTGATGAAGTTTCGAGACTTGTGCTCTTTTTAGGATTTTAAATAAATCGTTTTAAAATTCAACTTTCAACTTTAAAATTTGAAAATCAGAAACAAAAAAAAGTTTTAGCAAATGGATATGCTCTTTAACCATATAAATTTTTCATAGGTTCTCTTCGAGGATATCAATTTAAAAACTATTTTAAAATTCATCCTCACAACAACAACAAAACTTCACAAAAACCTTTCTTCTGGCCACGACGTAAGGTCGAACCCAGTTAAGGGTTATCAAAAAATGATGAATAGAAAAATATATTTCAATATGTCTTATCACTTTTATTCTTCATATATACATTGTGTGTGCGTGGCGTGTATATTTCAGCATATACGCTAAAATCAATGCATGCATGATGTCTAGCGTATGCGCACATACCGAGCATAGATTTCCCCATCATAACAGAGGGCAAGAAATTAGGAGTATATCTGCAAAAGTTTGTCGTTGACATAAGCGGTCTAGCAGGAGGTCATAAAACCAGTCCAAAATAATAAAGTCGACAAACCATCCTGTGTCCTTATCCCAAAATGTAAAATGAAGAAATTCACTCAGGCATGAAATTAGTTAAGCATGTTATTGTAATTAACACCAGGTCTGTGGGCGAATTCTGTGTACATTAAACCTAAAGAGAGAGAGAGAGAGAGAGAGAGAATCGTATTCGTTATGCAATTTGATTTAAATCGATGTATTTGAAGAGATTTAAAAAACGAACAGAATCTATTCATTCGAATTTTCAGTAAAATTCGTCTTCAAGACTGATTTTTTGAAAAGTTTAATTCAGTTATCAATATTCGCTTCGATAAATTGATTTAAAAGTATTTTAATCCGTCTCAGTTTTTAATGTCTAGATGTTAAAATAAGTGTCTACATTGTCCGTGCAAATTTACATTTATTGTGTAGTTTCGTAACTTTTTCACACGTTTATACAATAGCTAGTATTCATATCTAATACAAATAAATTGTACGCTGATGGTTGGTTAATGGCTTGGGTTTTATGGAATATCAACCTTTGTATGTTATTTAACGCCAAATCCATTTTTATGAAAATAGTTCTATTTCCAACAATTCAGTTGGGCATAAGTACGCAGTTTAAATGTCAGTACAGTTTAATTGCGAAAAATATTTCTATTTCAAGCTACAAAGTTTAGTTGGTTGGGTTTTATGGCATATCAACCTATGTAGGTTATTTAACGCCAAATCCATTTTTATATAAATAATCAGTTCAATTTCAAATAATTCAGTTTAGCATAAGCACGCAGTTTAAATGCAAGTACAGTTTAATTCTGAAAAACATCTTTATTTCAAACTATTCGTTTTATGCACTTTAGTTCTATTTGACCCAAAAATAGGACCCAATCAGGTGCTTCCACTAAGGACCAGAGTGGACCTGGGAGCAATGGCAATGAAAGGGTACTCCGCATTCGCCTAAGCTTCAACATTACTGGAACCTCCCCATCAGATTGTTTAGTGTCATATCCAGGACACTCGCTGGTGGGGTCTTACCCCTTTGCAGAGGTGCAGTCGGTTTATTCTACAGCCCCAGCCGACTGGGCAATTTGTAAGCAGAGCTACCGCCTATAATAAATGAATGAGAGGGAAGACTCCAAGTTGAAACGTTGATACTTTCAGAATAGCTTTCTTAAAAGCTTTATAAGAAATTTTGAACATTATAGTCTCTGATTTCTCGTCTCATCCTTGAGTATTTATTCTAAATTTTCAGTTTTTTCCGACGTAATCCTTTATTTCATTCACACTTATGTTCTCGTTGTTCCAGTATCCTTTAGTATTAAGTTCAAGGCTAATAACTTCCCATTCTTTATTATATCGATTTGAGATACCGTAAACTGTATGCATAATAACGCACTACCTGACCCCAAAATTGAACCCATGAGGTCTAGGTAAACAGCGGAGATTTGGTCTGGAATTAGTCTATGAGACGAAGCTCTATGATACTCAGATATTTTTTCTTATGGTAAAAGGTAAAGACGATGTTTAAAATGTATTAGGCAACAGGTAAAAAGAAAATAATAGGTCAGGGTTATAATGGTTAATATGTTTTACACGATGTATGCGGAGAATCAGCAATAATGAAATATATTGTGAGAGAAGTAAGCCTTTCTCGAGACGATTAAACCGCCAACAGGGCTTAGTACAAAACGACGCTTGTAATAATAATGTCAAGAAATGAGGGTAATAATTGCCATGATTAAATAGTTAATTTAACCTCCAAATAAATATTTTGGCCTGTCTGTTGGGTTTTAAGTACGTTGATTGTGTCCCCTGTAGAGGTGTAAGACTCACAAAAAGACGTTTCCAGGGAAAGACGCTAAACTGTATCCGGTGGTGAGGCTCTAATTCTGAAGTTGTGGAAAGATTGGAGTACCCCTTCATAGCCATTACTCCCCGATCTACGATGACCAGGTGTGGTTGTACATTTAATCTCCCGGATATGGGTCAAGTAGTTCTGCTGACAGTTTCCCCAACAGAAAGGTAAGACCTAACCACTTAGTAGAAGTATTCTTAATATACAACTAAACTTCATCTGGAGGGAAAGCTCCAGTCCTGAAGATCTAGAGAATGTGAAGTACCTTTTAATAACCATTATTTTCTGGTCTACTCTGACTTGGAGTGGTAATACCTGTTAGGGTCTCATCTATTGGTCAGATAAATCAGTTTAAGAATTATTAGTATTGTATAGGACCGTGTGCAAAATAACTTATGAAACGACTACAAAAAAATGGCAATATGAATGTGATTCCCTGAATTCTAAGCAAAAAATAACGCTAGTTGAGTCACCATGCCGTTAAAACCAACCAATCTCTGATTTAATTTCTCTTTCCTCAGCAGCATTAACCCGTCTCCTTCTCCTCTCTCTTTCTCTCTCTCCTGCATAGACTCACTTTTATTTCTCTCCCATACTCCATGGTATTTTTAAATTTAAATGTTCTTTTCCCTTTTTTTTTTTTTTTCACCCTCACTCTGTTTACTTTCTCCCTTAGACTTTGCTTTTTGCTTCGTTTAGGCTTCTATTTCTTCTTTCTCTTTTTATTGAACTCGCTTTATCCGTTTTTCTATTTTTTTCCTTCTGTACTATGTCTATCTTCGACTCTTTTTCTCTTTCTTTCATTCCATCATTAAAAAAAAGAAAGAAAAAGATCTAATCAGATACTTTTAAGCATTTCTTTATTTTCTCTTTTCTGAGCTTATTTTCCGATTTTTTTTTTCCTTTTTTTCTTTATTTTTCCATATCTTCAACCCTTCTTGATTTCTGTGTCTTCCTCTTCAAATTATTTTCATTTTGTGTCTTATGCCTCATAAGTTCTGGGTGGCGTAACGGTGTTTCCTTTCCTCGAAAACCCTGCACTGGGAATGATATCAAATCTGAACCCGACAACAATGAAAAACTTGGCAAAAATGTGTCTCTTTTTGGCGAGACGGTAGCAGCTCATTATATTCAGAACGAGGCTAACAATCACACATCGGAACGAATGTGCGAAAGTAACGTTTCCATAACGGAATAAATCTATTAGGACGAGGCAGCTCTTCCAACTCAACCCATCTACCCATCATTTTATATATATATATATATATATATATATATATGGGTGTGTGTTTAAACGTAAGTAAATATTTATATCTGAATATAGGGATACAGATTGGGCATATAGTTATAAGTTTGTATGTATTTGCCTTTGTACAAGCTCTCAGGGTTTGATAAATGTACTTTGAAGGGATAGGAGCTGAAATAACGAAAAGGTTGTTGCAGATAATGTCCAATTGAAAAATATTTTGTCTGTTTGTGCAATTGAAAATTAAGCTTCGTATATGAGAGTGAGGTCTTCGAAGATGTCTGGAAGGAACAGAAGGGACAAAATATTTTGATTAAATTATTCCATTATATGTTTTAGGAAGATTTTATTGACGTTCACTATGAGCCTTCACTAATAGACAACAGAACGTGTTTCAAATATGAAAAATTATTATTTGTTTCTAAGAGTACCATTGCCTACAATATTGTTTTGTTCTTTCACCATGATCAAATATGCAGAGCTCTTTTTCACGATTTACTTAACCACGTCGGACATTGAGCTGATCATGTAAGAACATCGATCTAATCGTGTTTATCCAATTTTTAGAGGTCAAAATATCTTCAGGGCATCCTCGCTGCTACCTCACGGCTCTTAACCGGAAAAGATACCTTGCTATATTTTCCCCTACATTGAACGCAAATGACTTCGGAGGTCACCTTTTCATAATTTGGGCTGATGCTATTCTAAAATCCAAGTCACATGAACTTCTATTTAAGGTTGATTCTCAGACATATACGCTAACTTTGGTATAGTATGGATATGAAATATCTGTATTTTTTAAAGGAGAGACGCAAATAAGAGAGACATAAAAGGAAGAAGAGACATTCGAAATATAAAAGTTAAGAGAGAACTCACTTAAAGCAGGAATTAGTTAGGAAAAGGCAATGATAAACAATAAATAAATAATATAATAAAAGCTATCAGTAGAGATGTACGAAGAGAAGATTGACAACACTTCCTATATGGGCTTATAGTTCTCAACATTGTTTGGTTTGGTGGTGCGTCAACCATTGTAGGTTACTAATGCCAAATCCATTTTTATACATATGTAATATAATGGCGGAGGGATTTCGTTTTATATATCTTGCCTTTCGGTTTAGTTAGGTTGAGAACCTTTTGCTAAGCGCATGGGTTAGTTTAGTGCAACATTAACGCAGGTGTTCACGCGCGCACGGAGAGGATGTGTCATTCAGAGATGTCAAAATAAAAATCCCAGATAGGAACTGAGGCCAGGGGATGTGAGTGACGTAACACACCGGAAACGTGGGCTGAGGATTTGGAGGATTTGAGAAAAACCGTTCTATTTCAAGCAATTCAGTTTAGCATAAGTACGCAGTTTAGTTCTATTTGACTAATAGATAGGACCTTATTAGGTGCTACCTCTCCGAGCCAAAGTGAACCTTGGAGCAATGGCAATGAAAGGGTCCTCCACTTTCCCCAAACCTCCAACATTACTGGAGCTTCACCATCAGATTGTTTAGTGTCATATCTAGGACACTCGTTGAAATAGTCTTTGCAAAGACACACCTGGTATATTCTACAGCCCCAGCTGACTGGGCCACCATTTAAAGTAGAAGAACATGGGACAACGTCTCTAGTACCTCGACTCTGATTTAAAGAAATTTCCAAGAAAGCTAGAGAAAAATAAACTCATGAAAAAATGTTCCCCGGTCTATATACCAACTTGTCAGCAAAATATTTGTATATATGGTGGCATAAAAGTCACTTTCCATTGTAAAACTTTTGCAACTGCTGAATTAAAAAGATAAAGAAATATTTCTTGTATGTTTATTTCGACTCTTGGAAATTACGTTGATTATATCTCGATAACAATATCTCATCGACTGAAAGTGATATCACCGTAAGCATGGGAAAGGCATGGAGTATGGGCAGGTTATCGAATACTGATCACTCTGATAAAATAAAACTGGAATTTTTCAAAAATGTAGCTGCGTCAGTACTACTGTATATTTGCACTTTTTGTACTCTAACAAAACGTTTGGAGAAAAAGTTTGATGAGAACTACTCAAATGTGCGGAATGCTGTTTTGTATAAATCCTTGAAGTAGCATCCTACAAAACAATAGTTGTACGACCAATTACTTCAAATCAAACAATCCATCCAAAACGAGCAAGACACTGCTGGAGACGTAAGAATGGATTCATAAGCAAATTTATCCGATGGTATACTACACAGTGACACCGCAATGTTGACAAAAATTTTCATTCATCAGGTCTTTGCAGACACTGGATACCGTTTTGAGGATTGTCGAATCTAACAAACGTGAAATTAGTCTGTCATTAAATATTCGACGACTGATCTCTCTATGAAATAACATATCTTTATTCTTTGCTCATTCATGTACGGCTCCACAGTAAATCTTACAATTCTTGATAAAACATCACAAAGTGAAATAAAATAGATCATAAATTAAAAACCGTATTTTTTCTTTAAAATAGTAAATGACTTTTGTTTCACTTTGAATATTTATATATGTAAAATCAATTAATTTTTAAAGTAAACAAAATAATCAATTTTTAGCTACCATAGAAGCCAAAAAGTTCGAAAAATCACATTTTCTTATTTTTTAACCAATCAGCGACTTCGAAGTGAATGTTGATTCTTCTTTGATCTTTGCAGACGATAAAACAGCTTTCGCTTCGAAAATTTTCGAGAATTCAAATCTTAAATATTTTAAGAATTTTTTTTCCAAGCTTGTTAGAATAAAAACGAAAATTAAGTTTAACAACCAATTAAGACCCTAAGCAAATTAATCTTCATTTGATGATACTTTTGAGCATAGCTAATCAATAAGCGATAATATAAGCTGGTCTTCAGTTTTCAGTAAAGATTTCGGCTGTATTGATTGCTCATTTTCATATTTATTTCCTTAAGTGATTTTCCTTACTTTCCAACATTTAATGATTTAATTCCTCGGAAATTATTTAGTTTCAACATCTTTTAACTACTTCCAGACGCAAAGTATTATCCCTTTCCTTTGTTGATATTTGCGCTAGAAATACTTGCCTATTGATTATCATTATTATTATTGCTTAGCAGGCATATACACATTAGCGTCGTTAACATTACTTTCAATCTACATTACGATATAGATCTCGGAGAACTTTTAACACAACCAAAATTTATGGTCCAGTGAAAAAGTAATCTGTTAATCCTTTTTAAATACCATATTGAGGCATATAGGGATATTACCTTTTCTTATCAAGAAAAGATATTTTGAACTTTTGTTTCGCAAGAAACTCTTCATTCAGTTTAAAGAAATAAAATTCATTGAATTTGTGGAACAGTATTTTGTTATTATCAAACATTTTATCTACAAATATAGGTAATTACCGAACTTCTTCAACACGTGTAGGATAGGACACAAGGTGAATTTTTAAGTGGAGTACAGGTAGTTAGAATTCAGAGATTTTTTTCTCCTAGATGAGTTATCTTACCAGAGTATTTACCAATAGATTATAAAGTAGGAGCACGTGAATTCATGCCTTTGCCGATGGAATAAACGTGAGGTGCAGTTTCCGTTCACTGATTCTGTTTTCTACGAAGATAGATTTTACGTAAATGGATGTCGAACTGAAAATAGGGTACACAATCAGAGATCGGTTTATAAATAAAAATGACTCATTGATTGATGTTAATACCATGTCAATCTGTCTAGGGTTATTTTATAGCTAGAGGTCATAGAATCGCATTCATTATATGTATTTATAATTTTAAGTTGTTTTAAAGTCACCAACTATACGGCCACCAGCCTCCCATCACGAAAACTATCCAAGTTAGACGAACCAGACACGCAGGACATTGCTGGTGAAGCAGGGACGAGCTCATAAGTGATATACTCCTATGGACCCACATATATGGCCGGGCAAAAGCTGGACGACCAGCTCGAACATACATTCAGCAGCTATGTGAGGATACGGGATGTAGCCCTGAAGTTCTGTCAGAGGCGATGAACGATAGGGAGAAGTGGCGAGAGAGGGACAGGGATATATGTGCTAACGGCCCGACATGATGATGATGCTGATGAGGTTGTTTAATATATTTGTTGGGAGGGGGAGGTTTGCACGATCCTATCGAATAAGGATAAAAAAAATTTCTTTGACAAATAGATGGGAGGGTAACTGGGACTACCACTCTGGGTCAGAATAGATCTAGAAGTAATGGGAATGAAGGTGTATCACACACTCGTTATTTATCCAAAACTTGATCTTCGCCATTAGATGCAGTTTAGAAGGACACTCCAATTTGTGTGGATTTTCCATTTCTGTTGAGGATATATTGAGAGCATTTTAAACCTCACCGACAGGGCTGGAAAAACCCCAGAGAAATTGCAAAAAGATTAAAGGTTCTTTCCTAAGTGCGCAAGTCTCTTGCTATGAAAATATTCAGATTTTTCCAACTAAGTATGTTTAGACTCAAATACCAACCACGTGTATTTAGTGAAAACAGGGAAGTATCTTAGCTACACTGTAGGCATCATATGGATAATGATTTGGGTTGGTTTTGATTTATGCCCGATATTTGTGGTTAACGTTAGATCAACACCTA